>JARQTG010000290.1:0-224439 GCA_030142615.1 Syrista parreyssii
ATTTTCACTAAAGATGTTGCAAATTATTTCTATCTGATTAGCTTCTTAAAACAAGATGTGTAATGATTTTTCTCTATAATTCTTTCTTTTACATCTTGTAATCATTTTCACTAAAGATGTTCCAACTTGGTCCTTTCTTATTGGCTTCTTGAAACAATATGTCTAATGTGTTATTTTTTCAGCAATTCGCCCGGTGAGTTTACCATTTATTTCAAGTGTGCTTTTAATGTAAATATGTGAGCCAAGCCAGGGTGTCGGATGCGTTCTAACAGGCGCATCCCTAGTGTAGGCCTTTTGCGCCCTGGTGGAGTGGATGGTCGCGACCGTCAATGAACGTGAGTGGTTGTGGTTGCCATTTCAGATACAGCAAGTGGCGAAAGAGTGTCTTTTTTGTGAGTCTTGGGCCGGTATTTTTTCTTGCTATTAGTTACTAGTATAACATGGCTACTCTGCTCTTTAGTTTAGGTGACAATAGTATTTTCTTTAAGCTCTTCAAGCACACATTTACGCTTCTGTCCTTTTGTAAAATAGTTAGATGAACCGAATCCTGTCCACGCGAATCGGGTAGGTCAGATCTTTGCCTGACTTTGAGTGGCACGATGTCTACATGGCTGGCACGACCCGGAGGGCGAGTTAAGTATGCGAAGGCACGAGCCCTTGGTCTGGCATATCTGAATTAGAGAACTACGTAAAGACGAACCTCCCCACTTCAGTTTCAAGTCTTAGCCTTTTTATCAGCTCTTCCAGCATCTGTATCTTCATCCCTAGTCTAGGCGAGTAGCTAGCTTCTAACTTTGGGCCCGAGTTTCGCCAACGATTTCAATCGGTGGCGAGATCTGGGCCCCTATGAACGGGCGCCTATTAGGCAGGCGATAGGTGTAGGTAGTGACTTAGGGAACCTTCGCATTATGCCCAGGTGCATAGTTAAGGGTTTTTGGGACTGATTTGTTGCTGCGTGTTAGAACGTAGGATAGGTCCAATCTGCTCCCTTTGCTTACGATGGGGTTTCCGGTTTAGCAAAGGTGCTGGTACTCATCTTTAGAGTGAGAGTGCTTACTTCTTCTATTTTTTTAAAATTTCTTCATTTTTTTTCTTTCCTACGTAGGCATCCCTGCTATCTTTCTTGGTACCATGGATGTTTATAAAATGCTTTTCTTCAGTTTCGGTGACTTGTCTGCGTAGGCATCTCCGGCATCTTTCTCGACACGTCGCTGCTGATAGTGTTGGTTTTGCATTCTTTCCTATGTCTTTCCTGTCATTTTATATAATACTTCATTTTCGTATCTTTACAGAGACATATAGCTGTTTCAAATGGATTGGGTGATCATTTCGAACGAACCTTACGATCATCCAAAGAGAAGTTTGAAAGAGTTTCGAACGCAAAGTCTCTTTGATATGCCTTAACTAGTGTTACTGTACAACTCTTTTTCTTCATTCTTTCGTCTTCCTTTCGCTCTCCGGAGTGAGTACCAGTCTTGCGGAGTAGCTAAAGGCGCATTCATTGTTCATGTTGGCAGTGCGATCAGCTGCATTGTTATTTGCGACGCGGATTTTATTCCACGGGATGGAATTTTTTGCATAGTTTATAGATTGTGGTCTGGGAACACAGAGGGATACTTCGATCGCTGCTTGCTGTCTAATAGGGAGGTAGGCTAGAGTTTCTGAAACGAATGATTAGTTTTAAGTAGGTAGGGCCCAGGTCTTGATTTCTTCCTTGGTTATTTTTGGAAGAGGTTTTGCACTTGGTCTTATTTCTCTTGTTCATTTCCCAGGAAATTGCCCTGTGAACTTTACAGATTTTTTTTTCCACTGAGACCAAACGTGTTTCTTGTTGCAATTTCATTGCGTTCCAAGGGTAGTTTCCTGATGTGCATGCGTACAGGAACAGATCGCTTGGGAATTGATCGGTCGTGTCCTCGCGAGAGATGCAGTAGGGAGAAAGACGGAAAAAGAAACAGGAATTCCGCTTCTCTTGAATCGGCAACCTGCTCCACCCTCTTTCTCCATTTGCAGTATCTCTGTGTCTTCTTCGCTGTTCCTTCCGTTTCGGTTTCTCGCGTTGAAATCCCCAAGCGTTCTACAGGTCGCCGTGGGATCGTCGCGGGAGCGCCGTGGAAGAGGCTCTGAGCCGAAGAGGCCCATTTCATCTCATTGACTTAGGTCATTGTTTCATCATCAAGTTCTCTGATGAGAGATGGATATCTCAGATCGCTGCGGTATCCACTCTACAACACAGAATTTTGAGAAACTTTGATCGTGGTCTTTGGGTTACTGAAAAGGGTAAATGGTATTCGATTCTCTTAGGGATGCCGCATCCTTGGAGAATCGAAAATCATTAAAGGTATTTTTTTGGTCACGTAATCACTATGCCACTTTTTATTTCACACGTTTATACTGTTTTCCTGCAATGTTTTGAATGACGATGTATTTTATGAAGGTATTGTTAAACATTCTTTAATTAATTCTTATTGATCATTTTGTAATTTGTTCCACTGCTTACCTGTTTATCCAAGAATCATTGATGAGGATTCTTAAATCTTGCAGACCCGAAGTTGAAATATGACCCATTAGTCTACTACTAACATGGGACACACTTATACCTACAGGTGTGCAAGAGTTAAAGAATCTCATCCGTGATTCGCATACGTTACATATGTCAATATACTTACATGTTCTGCTGCAATGTTTCAGGTATAGCAACTTCTTTCAGGTAAAATTTCTCGTTATAATTTATCAAAGTAACCCATCAGCAAAATTACTGGCTAGTCCGAATCAGGGTGGTTTGCGATATTAACAACAATGCAATGTAACTTCGCAGTATTTTGTGGTGGTACTTATTTTGTTGCTGGGTTTTCTTTGTATTGTAACGATGAACCATTCGATTATCATGGGATGTTGCGGAACTGTAACCATCATCCAGTTTGTTCTTCTTCTTCCATGAATGCTATGGGTACGTGCGTATTTCACAATCTTATTGAGAATCACTTCAGTAATAATTTTAGTTTTATTTTATGTTTCATTTTCAATATTTTCAGGTTATCCAGTGTATTTCGGCCATGCAATTTCGCCCAATCGATCTCCCAAGAGTGTGCGATGCCGAATTCCTCTAGACTTGTCCAGTTGTTTTGGTCATTGGACTCCAATCACGACCTGTGCAAGATGGTTCGAGTCGATGCAGCTTCATCTCTCGGCCCTCTGTCTTCCCTCAGTGAGTCTTACTATTATTTTTCTCGTATTAGTCACGCCGCATTCAGGCTACAGCTTGAATTTCTCTCTCAATCTTATTAGCGAACGTATACTCTAGTTTAGAAATCACAATAATAAACGCAACTATTTCCAGATGATTTGTACATCTATAGGAATTGTAGAAATCTATGAAAAGTGTCTGGTTTTCTCCAAGTATCTTTAGGACATCCTGTGTAAGACTAAGGGGATTCAGGGACCCTCCTTCCGACCGCTTTAAACAATTTTAAGGCTCATTTCCCCCTTTAAAGCGAATATCCTGCGTGAGGGTGAAATTCTCCTGCCCTTAGGGTGCTTGTCCTTCAGTCTCGTAGCGACCCCAAAACCTAAAACCCCATCCTCACAACTACGCGACTCCAAGATAACCCCTCGTATTTACCAATTACCTAAGTAATCTGCGGTGACCAGACTGCGTCTCTAAGTTGTCCTTACGTCTTCTAGCAGCTTCTCGCCATTAC
Organism: Syrista parreyssii; assembly: GCA_030142615.1. Lineage (NCBI taxonomy): Eukaryota > Metazoa > Arthropoda > Insecta > Hymenoptera > Cephidae > Syrista > Syrista parreyssii. The sequence goes on from JARQTG010000290.1 coordinate 3,702, forward strand.
GTCTCGTTGCTCCCTTTCCAAGTTCAACTAGCCTCAGGCTAACGTGAGACCCTTATAACAACTAACTAACCTAACTGACATACGACACATGACTGCCTAGATCTTCCCAAACCACCTAGCTCCATTATACCCAGTTAATCATTAAAGGGACAACTGCTAGTCGTCATTTGAGTCTCTAATCTTTTATTCTTCTGCAATCTGTAGGATCATATGATTATAAGTGATGTCCGGAATGCATGAGAATATTATGGGAAAGTTCAGTCTTCGTGCTGCTTGCTGGTATATTCTTGGACAGGCTGTTTCTTCTGAAGTGGCGGGGATCTCGTAACGTGCGAGTCTACAGTCACGGAGATCCCTAGCGTCCGCGCTTATTGCGTAATCAAGGCTAATTATCGTGGCATCGTTGTACGTTTTCCATAGGAAGAGGAGGCATTGCACGGCGTAACGCTGTTGAGTGGTGCGCGGTACCGCGAAAGAGACATAATGACACTCTGGCAATCTGCATACATTACTGTAGGAGCACTTCCATCGCTTCGCTCCCCCATAAACACTTTGTCCTAGGAGTTTCTCACGGAAGCCGGGACGCATGACATTCTCTCAAGGTCCCTAAGAATATCACTTCTTTATTCTGTTTTAGTGTGGATGATTAAGAATCCTGTTCTTGGTTATGTCGACCTATCTTTAGTGGAGGAGTGCAAAATGGCCGGTGGTTCATCAATTAATAGTCCATAGAGTCAGCCATGGCCGTCCTCGTCTGACATTTCGAGTGACATGCCGGTGTTCCTAGCTAGCGTGACCGCCCCTGTCCTGCAGATTAATTATTCAGCCATCCGATAGGTTACGTCGTACTTGGAACTTGCGAGTCGTGTTCAAGCGGAGGCTGTCATGCGTCACATTAAACGTTCGCGCGAATAGACGTCACGGCGTCTCCACGCTCACCAGGACGAAATTTACTCTTCGAAATTCTGAACGCTGACTCTTACTCTGAGAGATGATTTAAAACCCTATAGTTTGTTTTTTAGTGCCGATAGTATCAACCTATGTGAAAGAACATTCGAACGGAGCAATGATAAAACGGTGAGACGTCAAGTACGTCTTGCTGTTCGTGTAACGCCTTGCCGAGGAAGAAGAGTCGCTTCCTTCACGCTCATCAACCAAAGACTAAAGAACTGGATGCGACTCTTGCCTCGCTGCATTAGGGTTTCGAGGCTGAGCGAATTTCCGGGAAATAATTATCCACCCTTTATTTAAACCAATATGAGTAAAGAGGCCGTAGGCTTTCCCGGAATCACATCAGAGTTTCCCCATTCCCCAACTAGCACTCCCGTCACCCCTTGTCACCCCCTTGACAAACCGTCTTCCATAAAGAGGACGATACAAGTATAGAACGCGTTTCTCTGGTCTCACTAGTGTTTTTCGCTTATACGACATAACCGTAGATTCGACCGCGCTGCATATTTGATATCGCATGCTCCATGATCGCCAGAATTTTCCCTGGTGAATCGTACTGGGTCATAAGAACCCTCAGTGATTGAGGGTTAGAGCACCCCTGATGCTCCCTTCAAGTCCGTGGGCATTAACTTTTCATCTTTATATAATTCCACGCTCATGTTACCAAGTACTACTGTAGAGCCCACTTGCTCTCTCGGACGAACCGTTTCGGAATCCTTCTTCTACCCTCCATAAAATTCCACTCGACAGAAAACCCCGATTCTGTCTTTTTTTCTTGTGCTTTAGCAGGTTGGTAGTATACAGTAATCGCGACAAGGACTAACCTTTTCACGTGAGTTTTAAGGCGGAATCAGCAATCGAATCTAATAAATAAAGTGCCTGTGGAAACTAAGGTAGTCGCTGGACGTTGGAACGTGCTGAGGCAAACTGCTAACGCGCAACCCACAAAACCACTTTCTGAGAAAATCTATTACATCCGTGAGACGTGGCTGGTTCATTCCTGGGGGGTGAGTCTGTGCCGAGTGTGGGATTAAATGACACGGAATAAAAGTAATGCTCGTCGATACAGAGTGAGCAGCCCTTAGTGGGAAGCGTCTCCCGTCCCTTCGCTTGCCTTCTTATGGTGGTACTGGTGCTACTGTCTAGAAACCGTCTAGGGTCAGGCCAAGCTTCTAGGAAATGTCACGATCAATATCTTGTGCGAAAAGCAAGTTCCTTGATGCTGTACTCAATGCCCGTTTTGCAAACCGATGCAGTGCGATTATCTGCTATTCACTGCTTGATGCAGAACTTTTCGCAAGAAGATCATCGGCGCATTCGAGGAATGGGACTTTAGTCAGAAATTTAGAACTGGAAAAGGTACGTGACTACAGAAGAGGTTTCTGCCCCACAACCATAACGAAGTCGTCGCAGAGCATCACCGAAGCGACACTATTAATCCTAACTGAGAATGCCAGTGTCGGCGGAGGTGTAGGGGAGGTGAAAGTGTCGAGCAAGGATCTCGTCGCCGCACATTTCTTAGTTTGTTCCAAGAAGTTTGAAAAAGCCCTAGAGCCTCACTCTTCTCGATGGACATCGAGGACACATAATGAAGACAAGATGAGTCCGTCACGTCGGCGGTTCGCCTGCTGGGCCGGTTCCGCGAAACCAGGAGCCCCACGTCTCCCTCACTGATCTCCACTGATCCCCACTGGGCCCCACCAAAGGGGCCCGCTCACTTCGTGTCATCGTTTTTACAGGTCCAGGCTATTTACTTATTCAGCGTCACGTATAAGCCAACCCGATTTTTTCGTTCCTCTCAGAGCACAACATCGTGTCTCGGGATAACAGCCTACGGGGATTTTTTTACCGGCTTAATTGAGGCTTGACATTGTAATCAAATCCTCCGTGGGTTCCTGGAATCGATTGTTTTGTCCCGGCTGCCTGATCTCTTTTGCCTTTCGACAGTTGCTTGATACGGATCATACGAATACCACAAAACTTTGCTAAAGAAGCCGCTTCGACATCAGTTAAAATTCCAAATTTCAAAGACATTCCGAATAAAAAAATTCATCCCTGAAGCTTTTTTTCACCCTTACAGTTAAATCTACGAATTTCTCGAATCTCTAATTTCCAACTGAATCATCACGGTACAGTCTGTCGCATTACTTTGCTAGCGTATCTACGGAAATTTAATTTCGTTTCTCGGTCTGTGCGAACTTCCGGTTTCGTTCTAATGAATAGTGATTAATTGCCAGAGCACTGAGACCGACTCACAGCCATTAAACCCGTCAGAGCCGATTCCGTCGAAATAATTACCGACACTCATACACTATACCATGATACCAGCACAATGTACTACACCGAATACGTGTACACCTACACTTACTTCTACACGTGCGTACCAACTCACTCTCATACTCGCGCCAACAAATCATTCTTATTATTTCGCCGTGGCGCAGCTAATTTTTAATTGCAGGAGGCGCGCTCCTTAGCGGTCCCTGCGACTCTGTGTGAACGAGACATACCTTGAAGCCTTTTCCACATGAGCCCCGTGTCGCGGCCCCGTAACAATGTATTAACGATGTTAGACGTTAATAGCCCGTGGGGGCATTAGCATCACAAAACACGTCCGATGTGGTGAAACAGAAGTCGTTCCGGATACTTCCGCATGCTGTCGGCAGCGGGTGTAAATCATTTCGCATGGTGCCGCCGGTTTGTCCGCTCAATAAAGCGTGCGCATTAATTACGAAACTCTCGACTACTACAGCACACCTTTCTCTTATGCAGCTATACACACCCGAAGACAGTAGACTGGATAGATACCATTCATTATGCTTGTTCGATGAAATTGACCGAGTTTACGTTTACAAGATTGTTCCCGTCTATGTGTTCAGCTGCTCTATACACTTTTTATATGGATAACACTTGAAACTGAATATAGTAGTACATAGCGGTAAATGTCTAACAACTCAATTTGCTTTTGTACATAACGCCGATGATACATCAATTCTAAGTTGGTATAGGTGTTTTCAAGTTACTTCATGGACCAGAAATTGGTCCATGTGACCTCAAACGATTTTAATGGCGTACACTATCAGTTCTATGTTGGGTTAATTATTTGAAGGACTTTTCAAATTTAGGCCTCATGCCGCTAAATCATTAGCAGATTCAGGTCGGAACTTTTGGAATGGATCCGAAGTCACTCGCCAAATATTTTCTTTAGACCCTTCGGCATACGCAAGGACCTCAATATTCTAGGCATGCTGTAGCAGCACAGTTACTTCTGGGCATGTTTGCCTTCGTAGCGTTTGATGCAAGGGCGTTACGAACAAGCATTTACTATTTGCGGGGTGGCAGAGATAATACGGGGTGAGATTTATACGTGCGTGTCTCTTTCATCCCCATTGCCTCCAGGGGGGATGTTCGGATCGTCTACTCACCCTGCAATCGGGGTTCTTTCTACTCACTTTACGTATCCGTCGGGTAGATATAGTCTCGTTTAGGGGGTGCATTCTAGGGAAGTCTGGCAAACTGAGCATATAGAAATGCATATACTTGGGATGCTGCATAGCAGCTGGAAATATTCTGTGGCCTCATGGTTCAATTTCATAAATCGTAGAATACGACGTGAAGCGTACGATTTTGCGCTACTATACTACATGGATGCGTAAACTATCATTATGAGATCTCTCTTTATATTCATTGTTTTATACACGACTGAACCCAAATTGGAGATGTTGATAAATTCGAAATGGCTTGTTATTTAACTCTGTAAGGTATAAATATAAATAAATGCTGATCTGCTGAGTCAAATTTATATTTCGCGCGAGGCTCACTTTCTTCTTTATTAATCCGAGGGTAAATTGTTTGATTAGAAACTCGTTCTACAGTCTTCGGTACGACAGCGTATAGAGTGTATGCTGTACCATAGGTGCATATTTAGCTGTATACGGAGGCTCCTAAAAATGTAACTCGCATCTTGGTCCATCCTCAACAATAATTTTTCTAGATGTTTAAGGCAATTTTTCTAGGAGTGTTACTGCTTCCGATGCAATTATAAGTACGGGAGCCCCGGACAGAATTGCATACCGTGCAATACGGTTGCAGCCCACTGCACACCCCATCCCACCCAGCTCTGTAATTGTTTCAATGATTCTACCTCGCGAGCTGCAATTGCGCCTGGTTCGATTTTGCTCGCTTTTTCCAAGGCCGATCAGTGATCCGCCATATTTCCAGAGAGTAGTACCGCGACCTCAGCACGCAACCTCAGCACCTGATTGATACAACGCTGTTTACTTTGCGCTGCCTATCTAACTGAAATTCTTCAACCTCGGCCCTGAAGGTTCTTCAGCAAGCTTTTGCATTCTTTGCTACATTCCAGACTCGTACGTATTGCACGTTGCTGCACGCATTGACAGTGTGTTGAATCCACCTCCTAACATTCTCGATGATGCGTTCTCGCAAATGACCCCTCTGTGAAATCCCCATAAATGACTCTTTGCAATACTTATACACAGGTATACGTAGTTGCATCGTGGTCAAGAATAAAAGTGCGTGCAACTCGCTCTGAAAGTTTCGAAGGAGTCGATCAGCGACAATCGGTTCCCAGCAACCTGTACGACCTCTTGGCCGTTTAGAGCCGCGCCCACCATAAAAGAAATACGGCAGACAGAGCAGAGCGTGCATCAGCCACCGGCACGGACACCGTGGAACATCCTTATGGGTAGACAGGTTAGTAGGTTGGTTGGAAAATAAATCTAAGAGATAATTCTAGGCTGCTTGTTCAGTCTGTCAACTAACTCGAGTGGTCATTTCCAAAATTGCTAGTGTGCGTTATTATTGCTGGTACATAGCTGAGGCTGGACCTATGTAAATTTCATGGCTGTGGGAGACATATATCGTGGGTTGCCTTTATTAAATGCATTGGGATGATAAGGCTTCCAAGAGAGTTACGGACGGTCCATGTAGTCAATAACGATAGGTAAAATATGGCGTGAATATGCAACAAAATACCAGCAATTCGAGGATGCGCAAGAACTCCCGTAACAACCTGCCCATGACATATACGACTCTGACCCCTCTTCCACGCCTCCCGATCTCCTTCGTGCTCTCTGCTCTCTGCTCTGTGCTATATCCTTAGGCCGCGTACACAATGCGATACCTCAGTTCATACCCTCTCGACGATGCCACCAGTCATACGAGTCACCAGTTCTACGAATGCTCGGTCCCATAACTATTGGGACATTAACGACGAGACGTAAAATCAAAGTTCCATATACTTCTTGGAAGGTTTCTCCGTTTCTTCTACAAAAAGAAATCTAATGTCAGAATTCCAAATGACCCACCTTGGTCGCAGTGTTTATTCATAATGCTTTCCAATAATTAAATGTTACACAGGCTTATGCGGTTCGAGGTTAGTAAGGAGAGAAGAATCGGAATAAGACGTTCTGTATCTCTAGAAGCTATTATTTCTCGGGGGTAACTACCCCAGCCCTTCTAAGCACAATGTGCAGTCGATGGTCATTCGAAGTTTATTGCAAGGGCGTTTCTCGCGAGATGAGGGAGACTTCGGAGTACTAATGCATCGTGAAGTGCTAATTACGAAGTGCGTTCTGCCTCCTTGTAATAGCCTGGAATTTTATGGAGGCCACAATGCTTAACGCGTTTCCTTTTCTTGTAGAAGGACCACTCTTTTTCTATGGCCAAGGTAATGCTTAAACCTTTGGAGTTTTCAATTAATAGTTTATTAGAAATTAGACGTAGGGTGAGTCAAAAATGAATCTTACACTCTTTAACATTGGACCAATGAACTAAGGTATGTAAAGAGATTTTCAAGTTGAGAGTCTAAAGCTAACGTTTGGTTAGGTGCCTTTCTATTGGGCAGACTATTGGGGGTAAATTCAACTGGACATCCAGTGGACTCTAGTGGGTAATGGTTACTCTAGGAAGCCGGCATTCTGCAAAGGGTAGCCCATACCGACCGTACTTCATTACCCAGGAGCCCCCGGCCTCACAGGTCATCCGTTATCATTTTTACAACTGCCGCCATTCAACAATGTCGAATAAACTCCGCTAGGTATTGCGGCTGTGTCGGTTCGCGAGAGATCCAAGGAACCTTTTACAGGTATCGATCCTTGCCAAATCTTCGTCTATCCTCTCCAACCCGTTAATAATACAAGCTGCTACGAGAATTCCTAAAGGGTAGATCTTTAATTTATTTTTACCCCATGTTATAAGAAACGTGGACTTATTATTATCTAGGATAATTATGACTTCTCTGCCAAAAACAAAACCTAACCTCCTCCATTGATCATCGACAACGTATAATTAGACACTAGAAGAGCAACTCAGTGCAATGTTCAAATACTTTACGAACGTGACATAGAACCATTGGTTTGGCGAATTGGAAATTTAATTCCAACCGGAAAGGTAGTTCTAGTCGGTGGTCGTTTAACAACGCGAACTCATTACCATTCGTCAATTTGAGGTACGTTCAGTCGGAGTGACCAATGGCTCTCTATCCGGTGTAATGGGCTACGGGCCGACATCCGTCACGAGTCCCATTCTACACGGACCGTTATAACTGGAGCACCCTCTGGAAATTCTCAAGCGACAGATCGGGGTTAGCGGAGAAGAGAAGGCAGGGGGTGGCAGCTCTCGGCTAGCGAAGGGTAGTAGTAGTAGTAGGTGGTATTGTATCGATGCTATCGGTCAATGTGCATTGCTCTCCCATAGATGAACAACCTAGCATGTCGGAAGAGAATAGCTGGCAAATAGAAGGAGAGCAGGGACAGCAGCAACAGTAGCAACAGAAGCGGCAAGTCCTCGCCTCTTCTGAACGTGGCGCAAACGAGTTCCACTAACGAGTTGACAAATCGGGTCTCGTGGGGGTCGTGCCAAAGTAGACCTATAAAGCAAAGGTCGAGGGAGCCGGCTAGCCATACGGATCACCCGTTACCGTACTGCCACGTTTATTGCTCTTGTTCGCAGTCTCGTAACGAATGACTTCCAGCCATATGAGCGAACTGGCCATCCACTCTTGAAATTCGGTTCTGTTGCTTCAGGAGGTTAGTTAACCCTAACCACCTACGGTTTTTCTCATACCTAATAGTGGAGTCCTCGAAATATTCTTAGCTATTTGTTCAATTAATATTCTCTTCTGTTATTAGGATTGTCGTATTATTTTTTGCTTCTTCTTCAGTTGAGTACCGATACATATGGATATATGTGTGTATAAGTATACATATTGTATACACTTATATTATACAGTGCTCGGCTATCTTCATTTCTCAATGTATACGTTGATTCTACGTACGTGGTTTAACTCTATCATCTTTTACGTTACCAGTCAGGCAGACAAGCAAGCAAGTGGCCAGCGAAGTCGGTGAGATACGTCGTTCCACTAGCGCTATACACCCTGTTATTTTCTAGAGGGCAAATTATCTTGGTTGCAGTGCTCTCGATGCACTTGCCGCGGTGGCCGTCGAAGAATTACCCACAGTTGCACAGAAGAAGTAGCATCTTCGCGCACGTATCTCGAGCCACCATGCCGCATCAAGGCACGTCCTACTGGATTGCGGCTCGAACGATCTACCATGCTACCAGCTACGTATATACCATTCGCGAGAGTACCATATACAGATCGGTTCATAAGTATCCCCGATATTCAGAAATTGTTAGACGAGAGAATTGTGTCTGAGAATACCGAGGTTCCCAATAACGTTAATGAATCGGTGAGACGTTAATGTACGTTTCTTCTTGTGGATATTTTGGAGCGAAGGTGTCCTTTCCAGAAATAGGAATGAATCCAGACGAAAGTGTATCTAAGATAAAAAATGATGTTACTCTACTCTGTTGAGTCGTCGGAGTCAACGTAAAAGAGGCATTGGGATAGTGAAGAGTGCTACTAGGCTATTTATTGTTGAACTTTTAATCGTCAAGGATGCGCAAGTACAAGCAAAAGGATATTTATGGCCAAGAGAGATTTGGCTGCTCTAGAAAATCGACGCCTATCAGTGGTGTACAGGCGCGTATCTGTTGCGGGCACTTTCGTCTTGTCGGGCGTCGCCTCGTGACGTCAGGGGACGATGTGATCCCGACAGTCGACGGAGGTCTTTCTGAACTCCCTGTTGCTAGAGTGGCTTCTCGATATAGGATCGCTTGTGCGTGCTCGCGCGCGCGCACCAAGACGCTGCCGACGCTTAAGGCGTCTCCGTACCGTCGCTCGAGATTGACAGCCCTCGAGAAGACACTCCGAAAGTATTCCAAGCGAAAGGCACGAGCCGCACACTGATAGGAGCCAGAGCCCCGGGATGCTTACTTGGAAACACTTTATCATCTCAACTTAATTCGGGACTTTAAATATTTATACCGCTGGGGTGACCTCACGACACGCTCGCGCGCCATCCTCACTCTTGAGCAATGAAGCTATTTTTTTCGTGGCAACCAACGCAGCCGGGACTGATTTATGCCCGTGATCTCAAAAATATTCAAATTAATTTCAGCCCATCCCAATCTGCTAACCGATAAGACCGTAGACCAGAGTGCATGGTCGATTCACTTCAAGTTCACTGAGAATCGATATTGAATTATTAGGTATCTTTTGATTCATTCCAGACGACACGTTTCCGGATGTTGTGTCCATGTTCATTCCCAGTTTGGTCACAACGGTAGAATAATTCAGTCAACCCCTCCAAAATACTTACGTTGTTTGACCCTTTCTTCGTTCCCCAGGGGTGAGAAGGAGCCTAAAGGACGTGCGATGAAATCAACAAGAATAACTAGCATTGTATTCTGAAATACTTCCAGTAAGAGTGACACTGGCAGAAGGGTTGAGCCGTTTAACCCGTCTCTTGTTTAGCTACCCTCTGCTTCACCCCTGAAACTCTCTCAATCTCTTTTCTTTCTCTTTCTCTCTCTTTCTCTCTCCCTCTCTCGTTCATCATGCTTCTCTCACAGTTCTCCAAGGAAAGGAAGGGTTCCTAACTACTGGGGCGGACGCTTCTTGATTGCCCGGCTGTTATTGCCTGTCAATTGTTCACGTTCGACGTTATTAAATTAATATTAGGGGGCAAACTTAAGCCGTTCCAACAGAAGGGGTCAGTCGATGTCCAGTTTTCCTCTATTTGCTAAGAATTTCCCATGAGGATTCGCATTCTTCCCTGAAAACCCTTTTTGTTCAGCCTCTCCACATGTCCACTTCTCTTTATATGACTTTCATCTATCTGCTGTCTCCTGGATGCTCCTTTACTTTCTCCTCGTTGGTATCCTGCGAACCTGACAGTCACGTACCAGTATCAAGTACCCTGATCTAACCAGGAGCATTGGCAGTGTCTTGAAATTGTTTCTCGTGCCACAGTTTTGCTTGCGGCTAAAACTAACCCAAAGGGGGAGACATAAGCTTCCGTTGTCAAACGCATTTAGCTACTACAAACAGGAACTTCAGTGGATACCTTCGGGCTCTGTCGTTGAGTCTTGTCGAGTTTAATTACCGTGATAATGAGGAGACAAAGGCATAGGTCGATAACTCTCTTACCTAACCAAAGCTGACAATAAAATAAAGGGAGCATTATGTGTTTTACATCACAGGGGTTCATTGATTATTTTATAGATTTTCTTTTTTTATATTTTCTTTTTACATTAGATGTTATTACGTGCACACCTATAGTCAGGAATACCAACGGATTTAATTAGGAGAACCCGGGGGTTGATTCGCATAGTAAAAGTTACAATGCAGGGACATCCAGGAAGAAATTTATGAGGCAGCCGAGTGGCTCGTGCAATTCTAATAAAATATATTGGCAATTACCGCCCTAAATATTCTCACACCGAAGCACCGTGATCTATAGTGCCGCCCGCGTCGAGCTAAATTACTTCGAATCGCTGTTTTTCAGCCAGGCGATTACCTTCGCCTTTTATAATTCGGACTATAATCATTGTTACATCCATCCTCTGATTATGCACAGATACAACATCCAATTGACATGAACGTCTATGCTCTTCTTCAGTATCGGATAGGTCATGAAAGACGATAAAATCTAAAACTGCATTAGTCCAATAGTCTTTTCAACAGGAAGAGAAACTTTACGGAAGTTTTAGAAATGACAAAATTCTCGCTAACTAGTGCTCTTCGAAGCGCTAACTTATTTTTCTAATTAAGCCAGCACTTCTGTCGCGATCAAGGAGAGCAAAAAAAGACTGAAACTCTTTGATAAACTTAGAGGCTAGCCCACGTACGTGTTCAGCCAGAATAGTGGAAGTGAGCCAGTGAGGTAGTCAGCTAACTAGCCAGCCAGCCACATAGCTAGCCACACAGCCAGCCAGGAAACATCGAGTGAGTTTTCTCGTATGTGGATGTATAAGCTGAGGGTCGGGGAGGACGAGGACGAGGACGAGGGAGACCCTTTGGTAGATCAAAGCGCCCCCAAAGATCAATACGTTCCTGAGACTGGAGTCGTAGAGGGTGTCTGCGGGAGAAGTGTGGGAGAGTACGATAGCTTGATTGAGGGCATCGGGCATTAGTGGCTCGACTCTCTTCATAAACATGTCACGTAGTTCTTTTTAAGGAACGAACGGTAGCAAAGGGGCATAAATGGACGCAATTAAGGGGGCCCAAATGTAAGAGTCGATGCTGGCTACGTACTTCCTGAAAGGTACGCGCTGTGACTAGAACAATTTTTATATAGACTTTGATTCGAGCCTTTCTAGTTCATTATTATTGGTCTACGACTGAGCGTCATAGTATTGTATTGCGACTAAGCAATCTGCAAGATTCAGAAGCCTTAGTTCTTTCAGTAACCGCTAAACATAGGTCGCAAACGGTGCCCTGGTAGATATTTGGTTAAATATTAACGACGTCGTTAAAACAGGGCATTTGCGGTTCGTTACGGACCTAGGGTGCGTAACGACGACCCGTTAAGGTACCCCAAGTGCAAGCTATTCCGTTCTGAATGTCTGAACCAAAACATCCTCTTCCAGAAGAGTACATGTCCCAGAACCATGTTCTAGAGTTCAAGCTGTGTGACGTGGCTCGAAGAAGGTGAAAGAAATTTAAAAGAGAATCGATGTGTTGTACCGATAATAGGAAATCGAAGAAGAGACTTTAACTCAACTTCTTACCAAAGACGATTTGCATCTCTCCCTGGTACAGTCTGGATGAACATAAATCCATTGAGCGTGTTACTTCCCGACCCAGTGTCTATATATCGCGGAAAGCTCGCAAGTCTGCAACCCAGATCTCAGCGGATAGCTCGGCGAAGTCAAGGCGATAAAACTGTTGGCCAGTATGTAAATTCAGGTTTTACATATCCACTAGATTTCCGATTGGAGATCAAGGGGTGGCACCGGGGTGAGGGCAGTCTACGGTGAGGGTTACAGTTCAGAGAGGATGGCTTGCTTTTAGCGAAAGAACCGACTTCGGACACTCGTCGGGTCGTCGGGCAGTGGCTCCGATAAAGTTTGCGAGGTGATATTTTAAGGGTGCCCGCCTTAGGGTTGTGAGTAAGTAAGTGTGTGTACTAGTTAGGATGGTGTAAGGACACCGAGCATAAATTCTCAGACAAGACGAGGGATGACCGCGCTGCACGCGAAGTCCCACGATCCTTTTCATCCCCTTACTCAACCATCACCTTCTTTACCCTACTTCACCCTCCTCCGTCGTACTGCCCTTACCTAGCCTACCACTCACCTTCCACTTCATCTCCTCATCCTGAGCTCGCTGTTTTCTTGCAATCTTACTTATTATCCTCGAAGCAAACTCGCACCTGTAGACCTAACGATGTTACTGCACGAAAAAATTTTTAAACACCCCATCCCTTCTGTTTTATTATATCTGAGCAACCCTCCTATTCGCAGCCCTTGTATGTCCTATTGATTTCGGAATATTCACTATTTACCAACCCAACATTCGTCTCATTCAGTCCGGCTAATTCCTTGTCGTAGGGGGTGACATGCGGCTGGGGCATCGATTCCTTTTTAGAACCAAGTATACTCATTGCCCAAGTAATCTAAGGGTTGAAAGACGTTCAAAGGGATACTTCGGCACGCAAGGAACAACAGCCTGTTAAAACGTCACCTGGTGGACATTCTTGACACATGCCGAGCGTTGCTCGAATACCAAGCAGCTGTGATCTGACGCGTGCTCCACGTCGGACATATTCCGGATGCCAAGAAGCCCAGAATCCCTCTCGGTCCATCTGTCCATTTCACTGTCACTCTCTACCGATCTAGTGATTTTTTCTCACGCTTTTCTACAGTCACTTCCAGAAGTGGACTACTGCTTTTCTTGTTCTACAGCGAAGGAAATTTGTGAACTGTGCAATAGCACACGTAATGTAATGACAGTGGTGAGTTTAGTTGAATGTAGAAAAAAAAGACAAAGAATTACCGCGATTTGTTTCCCACGAGTGTAATCCGTGGTAGCATCATTTAGAAGAGCGGTGTAGACGTCAAGCTGCTAGGTGGAAGTGTTGATCGATGGCCACCCGTCAGTTGGCACCACTTTTAATTAAACCACCCTCAAGATTAGCTCCCCTCCTCGGTTTCGACTCCTTGTAATTGTTTTAAATCTCGTCCCTCCTCCACTAACAGACGCGGGAGACTTACCCTCACAGCAGTACGAACACCAGAAAAAACCACAGACCCATCCCTGTGACAGATTCAACAGCTTGGCTGACATTTATAAGATCGTATAAAAGGGTTTCACCCTTAACCACCCCCAGGAGGGTCGGTACCGAATAGCTCACAGATTTCTTATCTTAACGACGATATTACGGATGTACGGGAGTCATTCTTCTTGCTAGACTTTTCTCAAAAATAAATTCCTGGCACAGACTTCCTTTATCACAGGCAAATTACATCATCCCCTTTACCAGTGATGCATTAGCAAAACTGTCTGCTTACTAAGAAGGATGCTCGATGGTCCAGTGTGTCTTGTACTGCAGTATCCATTCCAAGTGCAGCACCATTAGATACAGTCAGCCAAATGGATGGATAGGCAGACAGCGGTGGAAAGATGCACTGTGAGAGAGGTTGAGATAAATAGAGAGAGATAGAGATAGTTGGCATATCCATCCACAATGCCCATTGAAACGTGTAACTGTGTTCCGAGTTTAGCAGCATCGAGATGTATGGTAATTGTACGTGGCAAAGTTACAGACTCAAAATAGCCTGCGAACTGAAAGTACCTTTCAGTGCATTACTGACTCAACATCCACCGCCACCTACGCATATGGGCATGTCGTAGCGAGGAAACTCGCTAGGAAAACTTGTCCTGTTAATATTGCTATCCGTGTAGTAGCCAAGTGCTGGTCCAGAGAATTTAGGAATTCTTCTTCATTGTTAGCCATTGCAGATATTTGATTGTGAATTTACGTTTAAGAGTCACCAGTCTAGACACTCTTCAATTTATAGGTACAATATGTTCTGTCCACTAGGATTCTGGATTTGTTATTCGATGGATCAGCGTAAATCTCAGAGAGGAGGTCATCTCTCAACCACCTTGAGTTGACCCATAAGATCTTTTAGCGAGCTGACCAAAAGACTTTGGATGGCTTATGAGATCAAAGAAAGCCGCGAGCTCGTGGTATGGATGATAGTTGAGTTTTTTGACCCAACGTTTGAGTGCTGTTTATCGGTACGTCTACGACGTTGCCCAGATGGCGGCTTGGTTATTTTCGGTGTACACACTCGGAACTACCTGTCTCTTACATCGCTCCTCTTATATTTGGAACTGCTTGAACTCGGACAACTGGTAGTTAGTTACTAGTGACTCTAGATGCACTCATTGGCGCACTAGTTTGTACGGTATAACAAGCAGAAACACCTGACGTTGATAGTTGCAGTCAGTGTAATACTACACTGACTTGAACTATCATACTAATCTTGTGTAGTTCAAAGTTCAACAATGTGACACGTGGTGCCCAAGATGGTTGATCCTTATGTTTCAAGTTCCTGCTCAGAATCTTGCATTTAAACAAAGGAGCTTAAGGTTCTAAGTAGTTGCATCTTTTTCGCAGTAGGGCAGGGTAAAAATTGAGTAGTGTTTCTCATTCTTGTGAATAAGAGTGGCATAACGCCATAGGCAAAAGATTTGACAGTCTTGTATCCGTCAGGGGTAGTTACACAGACAAGGGGCGGAAAGGAGAGAAGGAGAATAGACGCTGAAGGAATCTAGTGTTATTTAGGTAACGTTTTACTTTGTCATCTCCGGTTCATCTCGACTGTCAACAAGGCTGTATTATAAATGCGAGCCAATTTAAAATTCATTAGAAGCTGAAGCTTGAAACGTGAAGGACTTCGCTTGGTACCATTTTGAAGCAACCCCCTGTCTGTCACTTTGGAGCCTTTGGAGGGGATAATTGTTCGTCACTGAAAACGGGACGAAAACGGGAATGAGAATAGGGGATGGTCTGGGGATGGGGACGGAGATGGCAGGAGGAACTGAGGCGTCTGAGCAGCAGCCAATCTTCCCCTCTTCTTGTTTATTTAAATAATGTACGTGTTGGGGCACGCCCGGGGTTACCCTGGAAATGGATGACTACAAAGCCTCAAAATCCGCTGAGCCACCCTAGAAAGCTTACGGGCTCATGTGACATCAGAGAGAACCCACCTGCCAAGTCAGTCGCATTAGCTGCACTTTTCAAAGTTTCCCGTTCTTGTGTTGGCCATCAGTATTTTCTACTTTCCCTGTACTCCATTCGGTTCTTGCCTTTTGTTTTTTTCTTTCTTTTTACATCATCGTTTTATTTACACGCTCCCAGAATGTTTCAACGTCAAAATGTCAGGGCGTATAAGTACATATATTGCAGGTATATTTATTACTTTATTTTTCAGTAGGTCCATGCAAGAAGGGAGAAAAGTCAAGCTATAAGGGGAAAATAAAAGGGAGGAATGAAAGGAAAAGAACGAAAGAACAGTGGGAATTAGGTACAAAAAGGGCGTCCCCCAATGGATTTGAATTGGGGCTCGATCAATCGCACCTCGTGCTGCTGGCCTCTTCTTTATAAATGAGAACGAAGGGGGTGCGGGGTGTTGCACCTCCTTCGGAACCAGTTCAGATATTCACTGGTTGATTACCGTCCTGGCTCTGTAAGGGCTGCCTGTGAATCCCCAGGAGGACGCTAACTCGACAACTGACAAATTAGCCCGGCGCTACGACGACACTTGCAAAATGGGGTGACAAGCAGACCGTTTTGGTTTGAATTTAATAGTCTAACCTTACAGCAAGGATACGAGATAATAAAACGAGTCCTCCAACTCAATTTTCCTAGTGATGTACAACAACCTATTTCTCTCCCACTCTTGGTCAACTGTGCCCCTATCATCCTTCAATGGCAAGTAGAACCTCTTATCTAGCTAGGAGCAGCGACCAATCTTTCTGTAAATATCAATCTTGCTCATTCATAATTTAGCAATCGCATAATCTGTCTGTGAATCCTACTACAGTCTCTTTAGCTTAACTTCATCTGAGTCCATGTGCCGCATTCTAACGTACGACAGTAGCGATTTGATCTTTGAACATAAAAAAATAGTGAACTGCATGACGAACGCTGGTGGCATTCATTTGAAATACAGAAGGGATACTGTGGCGTCAATACTTTTCAGTTAGCGTCAAGAGAAAGCAGGAGAATTGTTATTCCCAGTACGTAGGGACTCGGTGTCGTTTTCACTACAGTCGCTCGCTGATAAACGAGCGGTTTTCACTCACCCTCTATACGGTGCCTGTGAATGTAAACTCACCCTCTCCAAAGCGATACGCTTTAAGCCACGAGGCAACAGAGCAACTTCGTGTCCGTGGTGTAAATCGTTTTTCGACTTAAACGATTGTCGTCGACAGCTTTTAAATTGATCGTTCTTGGTAGAGTAACATGGCATCCATTTTTCTACTTCTCTAACTCTGAATATCCGTAGCGTCCAAGGCAAAGTGTCCTATTGGCGTCATCAGTGAAGGTTTGAACAATTTCAAAGTCCTTTATTTCGAAAGAACGGAATGTTCATTCACGCGACAAATCCCTTGGACAAAGCCAAAAGGCGCACCTACAACGAGTACGTGATAAGGAAAGGTAGAGCGTCACGTTTTCAGACCTCTTGGGAACGATGTCTCAAACGACCACGAGGGACCCTGACACGCACCTGCACCGTGGCTTTTGCCAGGGATAAATATTGGCCCCAGCAGTCCTGGATAACGTGTCTGATATCACTTCGTAGGACGAAACATATTCTGGAGAAAATAGGGATGCTTCCCGGGACGATAAGTTTGTCATAGGCAATTTATACAATTGGTATGGCGCGCCGCTATTTGGCACAAGGGACTCACGAATTTATGGTTAATGTCCCGTCTTGTTGCTTCGCCAGGAAATATCTGTAATCTTGTAACGGACCTTCGAGATGTCCTGCCCTTCTTCTTGTACTGGAGAGATTGACCCATGGACCTTGACCATCATGAAAAATTCGATTGTTCCACACTGGGGTATATCCTACGTGTTACATTCGTGTGTTCTTGAATAATGGCATGTCCATCCGTCAGTCACAGATTCCTCCATCTTCCTACAGCCTTCCTTTCTTCTGATTTTCTAACCGGCACCATTGGTATTCCATACGGAAATTCTCTGCATGTCTGGCGGCATTGAGGGCATGTGTCACCCAGAACGATTGGGAAGGAAGGGCTGGAATAGCTCTTTAAAATTGCATTGGATCTATACTGTTAAGGACACGTGCGCTTTTTAATGTCCCAACCAATTCTTACGATAATGTCCTTTAAACTTTTATTAACGATTATCAATGTACGTGGATGGCATTGCTATTGCTGTTGCTATGAATACTTTCTTTTTTCTCTGTCACTTGAACTTTACCACTATTTCTTATTGTATCACGCAAACTTGAATTCTTGAACGTAACATTTAGAGTTAGGTCTTACGAAACTATGGGGAGAGTAACATCCCTTATCGGGGTAGTCTCCATTATCGCATTATGTCTTGGACAAGGGTTCGAGATCTCACGGGGAAAAAAGTTTTGCCAATAATTAATAGAAGTTTGTGCCTCTGCTACGCATGTACTATTCTGTACATAAACATACTATAGGTTGTTTCAAAATGCCTCAACATTGTTGCGTGATTAATTTGCAGTCGACAAAAAACAAGCTACTTTTAAATTTTCACATTGAAATTTAATGTAACATTTTGATCAGAGCACAAGTAAAATAAAAATTAACATTTAAAATTACACAGTGATGGTTGATAACAGTATTGTTATAAAACATTGTTTTTTGTGAAGATACGTGCGATACGAATTGCGCAACATGCGAGAGTCAAAATGACAAACGTTTTAACGGAATCTGAAAAAAAAAGACAGTCTAGTATAAATTTCGGTATGAAATAAAGAATTGCGCAGGAGATATAAGAAATTCGGGAAATTATCGACGCATTTTCCAAAATTGATTAGTGTTCCACAAGAATGAGTGCATTTACAGCATCCTCCAATGGAAATTTGCTTCGAAGAGGACTTCTGGGTCCTCTATCACAGAGAAACGTATCGGCTGGTTGGTTAAGCGATGAAAATCTTACTGTATCCCAAATTGCTGAATATCTCACATGAATTTCATATTTTAGCAAACGTATGCTTAGCGCAAAAAAGTGAGAAGCACAGCGATAGCTTCTTGTCAAAATTGAAGGATATTTTCAATCGATTGGCAGGTATGATTAAATGACATTCTTTTATTTAAAAATTCCGTCGTTTCACAATTTCATCGATAGTCTTAGAGTCTTACAAGAATCATACATCATCTGATGAAATGAACCAGTACGGTACTGTCCTGCATTGTGATCAAGCTATGCAGGGTCTCTCGGGATTAGATCGACATTCTCTGCGATTTATTCGCTGTAAAATAAATCCTCACAGTATTGGATACGATCGAAGTATGACAGCAATGAGTTCGATGGGTGAACCAATAAGACTTTCATCTAGTAATACAAAACCGCCAATCAAAGAACCGAATATGCCGGAAAAGCCTAAAAAGGAGGAGAAAAAAGAGAAGAAGCAGAAAAAACCAGTTATTCGAGTAAAAGGTGCTGATGAACTAAAGAATATTTTGGAACCAGGGACGAAGGAAATGAGTAATCCAGATGATACAAATTATCATTGCCAGTGGGGAGTGAAGTTAGCTGAAAGTACCGCAAATTCTAATGATTCTATATTACGGGATATGCCGGAGTATGTTATTAAGCAAAGATGGGGCGTAAACGTCAAGGAATACTTGACTAAAGCAGAAGCAGCAGCGGTTGCGACATCATTACCTAAACCCAAAAAGAGAACGAAGAACTCTCAGGAAGTTAATGCGAATTATGTAAATCTTGGGCGTTCATCGAACGCCGGGATGCACACAGACATTGCTGTAGGTGACGTCCTGCAGGAGCCAATACAATTAAAAAATGTTCAGTTTCATCAAGCTGGGGATTCTTTGGAAACTTCAGACCGTCGTGCTGCAAATTCTACTGGAAATGATTTACCTAAAGGTATGGAAAATGGCGTAGACGATAGCAATATTGCCGAGAAGACTGAAAATAGGTCGGAAAAGTCCGAAAGTGTTGAAAAAGAAATTATGGATAGCAAACAGTCTGATCGTTGCTTAGATTGTGATTACAATATTCCTGAAAATATGCCTGTAGGTGGAGAAATTTCAGCTTGGGAAGACGTTGCAGTAAAGTCGAAAATTCGTGAGGATAGTCTTGCAGCAAATATGGCATCTGTGAAACGGATGGAATCTTCCAGCAGGATTTTCATTCGACCTGAACCACCTGAACCGAAATTAGACATAAGAACCGTAAGGGCTGCTAATGAGTGGAATGATATTATCGAGGATGAGGTCAATAGATTTGAATACAGAGCACTGAGGTCAATGGAGATCAAACGTGCCCTTAATCGAATGAATCCTCTTATTGCTTTCCGGAAAATTGATTACACTACTCAAAAAGAATTACACACTTGCAGTACATGCTCACCTTATACACTGTACTTCAATAATAATCTGTCTGTCAATAAAGTAATTAGATCGAGAATGAAAATAGATCCAGCCTCTTCTGCTGGCAGTAGTTCAGGAAAGGAATTCAACATGGAATTAGGAAAAACGACAAAAATGGAAGGAAACGAGAATCTTATTGAGCAACTAAAGATTCAAAGTCAAATTGACCTAGAAAATTTAACGAATCAGCCGAAACTTTCTACGATTGTTACTGGAATGTTGCAGTCTGGTCAGGAAGAAACAACAACTCAATTGACTGTGAAGGATTCAAGTGCGACTGTGGGTAAAATTGAGGATAATGAGGCTCTCCTCCAGGAGGATTCGAATCTATTATCGCCAGAACGGGAAGCTCAAACTGTTCTTGCAATTTCCTCCAACGATGATGCGTCTGATGATCAGACCAATTCGAATGGAGATTTAGAGCATGACGAACGTAAAGAATCCGATGGTCCCGTGGAAGCTGTTTTATCTAAGGCAATTTTGCCGGACCCAGAAGAAAAGTCTTTCTTGAACTTTGACTCCCCTAAGAAATCTATATCATTGAAAGAGCCTTCGGAACCCACAGAATCTCCAGGGCTTCTTATCAATGAGGAACATCCTACAACTTCCAGTTGGCGTAACAGGAATGATCTGAAGGAAAAGTATGAACTCTCTAATTCCCAAGAAGAAGAAGGTTATGAAGAGGATGATGAATTTATCATCGACGGAGATTTTGTAAGGATACCAGGTGACCCTTACCCTTATAGTAGAGAGAATGTAAAAAGATGGCAAGTACCAAGTGGAAAAGGACTCAGTAAAGAAGATTCCTATCAATCACAACTAAATACTTCAGCCAACGAAATGGTCCAGACTTACGATAATTATAAAGTATCTGAGTTTACAAAATCTCCTAATTCTGAACGAGCCACGATACGTTTTTCTCATTCTCGCGACCCTATGGAGACTGATTCCATTCAGCATCAAGCATCCATTCAGAAAATGTCTCGAACTACCCAAAATGAAAAAAAAACGTCATCCATCGCAAAACCGAATGAACTCTTTGAAGCTAGAGAACATTCACCATTACGTTACTACAAAACAACGTTAGAAAACTACTTGATTTTACACTGTCTACGGAATACTAGCAAACAGAATTTCAGTACCAACCGACAAAATTCATCCTTTAGAGGAAATCCTATTTTGTCACCTCGTGCTATCTATGCAGAGAGTTATCTCTTTAATATTAATATGAGAATTGACCTGGATGATAAAACTGAGATGAATGAATCTCAAAAGGACAGACAGAATGAAGCTTAAGAAATTTTCTTAATATGTTTAAAGTTGACGCTGTACAGGAAGCGTGAGTATTTACCCCGGGCTGCTGCACTCATTCTCGCCTATTCCTGTAGGTGCTCATCTCGTCAAAGCATGATAGTATAACGTAAGTTTACCCGGAGTAAATAGCCACGTTGCCCTAGCTAATTCCACTAGTCGGTTTCTACCTTCTTGTTCGTGGCGAGCAGCGCACCGGCACTTACGTTATACGGGATCATGAGAGCGAGGATCAATTATTCTTTGCCAATTGAGAACTTTTACTTATCGTAGAATCACAGGAGAGAACTATTGGGATTAAAGATCAAACTGATGGATCTAAGAAATTTGAGGAGCCAATGAAACCTAAGATGAGTTTTGATGATCATTCTTGGTCTGAGCAAGAGTGGGACCATAACACTGATGTGACTGATCAATCGGTCAAGATTTTTAGGAACGAAGGGGATGATTTTAGAGCGCAAACGATACATCCCGATATCAGTCCTCGTGTCGGAGATGAAAATGTTCAAAATCTGATTGAAAGTGGTTAGTGTAATTTAGCTATATATTTGGAATCCTTAGACTTTTTATTTCCTATGTCTTAAGGTAATAACTGGATTTCTCGTTATAGAGATTAGCGATCTTGTAGAAAAGCCGTTGACTTTTCAAGGAAAAAATAATTATAAGGACTCTTCCTGGGTTAATGAGCACAGTGAATTCACGAAAAAACGTCAGGAGAAATGTGAGATTTTTATTCATAAAGTTTAAGGGTTTTTTTATGAACTTGATCGATTTCAGTGGCTAATTGTCTTGAAGATGAAAGTATGTATGAGTTAAAGAATTACATTCACCTACGTCCTGATAGGATCAAACATACAAGGATTTGTACCATAACTTCTCAGAAACTAAAGGATCAAATCATGTCACCTTAGAATACAATCATCCAAAAAGAATCATTGAATAAAATATTTACGATCTAAAAGCTCATGATTTATGGATCGCTAGACGCGGCTCTACTGTTTGCCAAATAGAATGTCATTTATTTCTCAATTATCTTAAACTGTAGTGTTGCTAATATCAAATCCACATAGCCTTGAATATTCTGGTGTGACGTCGACCCAATTAACTGGAAAAATGGAACGCTACGAATATCCATCAAATACCGAAATTCACAAGTGTAGGAACCACCGAGGAAGTCAATCGGTCGATCTTCAGGTTTGTTCGTGCAGCGCGGTAAGTGGCTAATGATAAAAAGTAAAAAGATAACCAAACTCGGTAAAGAGGAACTATATGTTTTTCATTTGTGCAAAAGTACTGGCCCATCACAGGTGCGTGCCTTTTAACTTGCAAGTCCCGCGTTAATGTGTGTTCACACTGGAGAGATGAATTTATCGGGGACTTGGCTGTTCTTTTAGGCCGCGAAATCATCGATGCATGTCTGCTGGTCACGAAGGAGATCCTTCGAGGCTATTATTTAATGAGCAGCCGGTCGATGGCCACGATTTCTGAATGATCGGCTATCTAATCATTCAAATGGTTGCCGCTGCTTAGAGAGAGGATCCATGATTACGCAGTTACACGGACAGTGGCTCTTAGTCTCCCTTGAAGTGTGGTGGGGGGATTGAAAGGAGTTCACGAAGTTTGCCAGTAATTTGACGGTAATAACGCCTGGCCCTGGTTTCCGATTAGACTGCGATCACGTAGCCGGAGACTAGACGATTAGACATGGATGATTCTCCTAAAGCAGCTACAGCAGCTGTTCCTGTTTTTAGATCATTCTTTATTGGCTGACGCGTCGCCTGGATCACTTGGCGATTTTCATCCACTCGCGTGCAACTTCCAATCTTGAATCCTTCATCGATCCTTCGATAAATCAAAGTCCTGGTTCCTTGACGATCTTAGCCTTTGAGTTATGGAATCTCACGATGATCAGTGATGCGTTGCGTGTTGCTTTAAACCACTCGGGTACTCCTGGTCCCCATTCTCTTTCAGATCCTTTCTATTGAAAATACAAGGCAGTTACACCGGTCGCTCGAGATATTTATTCATCGTGCAGGAGTATCGCTGATAATTCATTACACATCTTAATAGAATAGGTTAGCCTAGTTTTATCTTCTGAACCACATGTTCTAATGTTTTCAGGGGACAGAAGAAGGCAGGCAGGATTGGCATTGGTAGCGCTTAACTTTATTTACGAGTAGAGGCGGCGAGTGCTCCGGGTTCAGTTCTCCTTGACCCTCTCCCTTTCTTGGGGTTAGTACGATATCATCTCGACGTTAGCGTGGATCATTCCCTTCGCGCTTGCTGCACTATAAAAAATCACCCTATGCCTGTATATTACTCACACTGGCGTGTTTTCACTTGGCACGGCGATCGATGCCGATATCATAACTCCTTGTCCCAGCGCCGTTCAACCAACAAATCTCAAAGCGAGAGACTCTCGTTTTCCTTCTTCTCTCTTCACCGTAGCGATACTCATTCCGATATAAGCATCGCCGATGCTAAGAAGATGAGACCTAGTTTTACGAAAAGAAATAATATTCTTACTCTCTCCCTTTTTGTTTCACACTCTTTACCCTTTCTTCTTCTTCTCTCGAGCTGATCGTATCCAGAGAAAAAGATATTGAACTTGGTTACCTTAGCAAGTTGGTAGTCAATGCTTTCTCAGTGTTAGGAAAAATGTTAGTTCGAGCGGGGACCTTAGCTTTTAGGAGTGTTCGGAGAATCTAAAAATAGATAGATGGTTTACAGATCGCCTTAAATACGTCAACATTTATGCGAAAATTCCTGAAAGTAAATCGACGAGGGAATGTTTTCGTATGACGCCCGGCTGTCACGGGTCGTAGCCAAGTCAAACGCTTATGAAAGTTGAAGATGCCGAAAATGGGCTGGTATGTATTAATATCATGATGAGATCAACTAGAAGGAGATCAGCATCTTGATACACCGAGGAATCTATTTAGAAAACACAAGAGGATCGATCCATGTCGCAAATAAAGTGAAAACGACCCTCTGCAAGTCACCAATGGTTCATTTTGATCACAGACGCACTTACAACGGTGATATTACAAAAATCTCAGTATACTTTCTAGTCGGATATCTTTCAATTACCCGTTAATATGATTGGCGGTGGTATTGTTGCAAGTCACCACTACGTCGTTCACTGCAGCACACGACCTGTGATTAATTGACGTCAACCACAGACCTCACGGGCGACCTCACCGCGACCTCCGCTGCAAATTGCTAAATCTATTGATACACAGTATGATTATATTTGGCCCGCACCACCTTTACCAGGACAAAGTGAGCTGTTGAAAACGGAAAAGCAAGAAACAAATAGTAAAAAATAAATGAGAATTAAGAAGAACCAAGCTACTATTAGATATTGCAAGACTTGGTAGAAGAAAAACTGAAAAGGCATCATTCTTATGTCCCTGCCAGTTTCGTAGGAGCCTTCTTATGATCTGGTTTCAGTGTGAGATAATAGTCGAGCAAGTTCATCGACCAATAGGGTCGCTCGAGCGAGTAATTACCGCGTGGGAGCATCAACACGCGTCAGTCGATGCTTGATGTGAGTTACACACTTAGACGGACCGATTATACTGTCCATTTTGCCCCACGCATACGACGCATTTTCACGGATCAGAATTTACCAGAATGGTATGGAATAATTCTAAGATACGTTATTCTCATCCCATTGGAGACCATATGAGCAACTTTGTAGCAATACGAATAGTCAATTACGAGTAGAAAAGTTGGCAATTTTGTGTAGCGTACACATCACTCAAGGACTCTCGAGGCTTCTCACCGTTTCCCCCATGAAATCCATCGTGGCCGATAGGACCCTTTAGGGTCCTCGGCCCTTTTCCTATATAGGGAAGCAGAAATGTACGCTCCTGAGTACGATAGCCCGAGTTCTCGTAGCCGGAAATGACGGGATGAAAAGTTTCCCACTCGAGAAGAGAATGAGGAAGGGACGTCGCCTCGTCGGAGCGACAGGTATTTAGGGAGCGACGTTGTTCCCAGTTTAGGACTTATAGACTCTATGGACCTTGGACCTCAGACTTCAGGTCTACTAGGATCCAAAGTCTGTGCACTAGACTCTTCCCATTTCGCTGCTAGAAGACGCTTTGAGTAAATGGAAAAGCGTTAATCGAAACACGTCGCGATAGGGCTCTGTTTCCTTCTTACTTGATTCTCTCATTTTCTATCTTTCATTATCTCACTTCCTCTATTCGCGATTCTTTTCCCCTTTGCAGTAACATCGGCGATGCTGACGATCCTAATCGTTCTCGCGTTAGTCTCGACGAAACACAATAACTCGTCTCGCAGTTATTAATCGTATCGTGACGAACGTTTGATCGGCCGAGAAGGAATCGGCGTGGCGATGATCGAGCGTTGGAGTGCCTCGCTAAACCCTAAGGTCCTAGTTCAACGCGTGAAACTCATGAGCACTGCTAATGACAGTGACGTGATTTCATCAATAGAATCAAGGGTGTGGCTTCTGTATTGGAGTCATAATCACAACGGAATTATGATGGCCGGTATATGCACTGGGGCTCCGGCTATACGTTTACAGAACAGTTATTAAATTCTAGGTAAAAAAATCAAAGTGTCAACAAAGATAGCAGGAAATGATAAAGCGACTGATGAGCGCCTTGATGGATTTTAATAATGTCACGGCTGCTGAGCGATGCCCTGCTTGTCGTCAGCGTCCGATATCTCTGTTTACTTTTATCCAAGTTAATACCAGGACTAGGCCCTCCTCGTTGACAGATCGCACACCAGGCACATCAACGCAAATCGTTGCTATGTTGAAAAAGTCTAGTGGGACTATTTAGCTTCAGGAGATGATGACGCATATCTACCTCTTGGTACATCATGGGTTTGTTTCGATGAGTTTCTCGCTTTTTCAAGATCTACACCGCATCTCTTAGGCCTCCAAGAAGTGGTCGAGTAAACCAAAGTTAAAGACAGTCATCTGCTTAACATGTAATGGCATAATTTGCCAAGGGATCTAATTGCATCATTGTTACTTGGTGCGCCACTAGAGTGGAATAAGCTGATCGTGTCTCAGACGTTCCTCAGGGTGGTAGTACTTACTGTCTGTCCAAGGAGCTAAATTGAATTATCTTCATCTAATTATTAAGAAGCATCGAACCGACTTTTCTCTCGATGAACGTTTAAATTTTCAAGCGCACCTAATGTTTTGAACTTTTCCTCTACGTTTCAGCGTGAAACGGTTTTTGATAAACGAGATGAAAGCTTGAGATGAGATGAGATGAGAAAGTGGGGAGAGTGTCTTGGACACTGTGAGTGAATGGTATAAAGATGCTGTGTGTCCCCTCGTAAACAAGGCATCGTTAAATTCAAAATAACCAGCAGCTTGGACCAGCTGTTGGCACCGATCCGCTGTTGACATAACTTTGACAAAGGCGTTGACAAAAATCTCGACGGTTCGTTGGCAGTGCGCCTTGTGTGTTCCTGCGGCGCGTAGACCGCGTGAATGCAGTTTGCACTTTTTTACGATTTCGAAACCATTAAAAGCTGATAAATCTCTTTCCGTGCGTCCCGACGTGGGTCGCCGTCGGGGAGGACTATTTTCGGCCGATGACAGCCCCACCGTGGCACCGGCTTGTGAAAACATTGAGGGATCTCCGAGTGCGGGCCAACGTTATGTTTGCTCGTGTTTGTCACTCGCGCTAGCGCCCCGAGCCAAACAAACATTTCGAGCAACTCCCCTCGCGCCTCTTTACTCCCCTTACTTTGCATTTACTCGCGCTAGTGACATACGAGTATCATCGCCGCACGCGCCGCTACTCCGATTATTAATAGTTTAGTAGGAAAGACGAATTCTCTTTCGGAGTATCTATTGACTTTGACGTCTCTTGGCGATTGGGACACTGAGAATAATTGAGAATAATCGGTTTTGTATATTAATCACTTTTTTTTTTGTTTCATGTAACTTAGACTGACTCCAGTCTCGAATTTGTGGAATCGCCTAGAACCTTGGCCATGAGAATAGAGAACTTTATCACTGAGTAAGTATGCGCTACTATAGCTAATGTATGATTATGTATGTATCTCACTTAAAGAGCGGAAGACTGAGGGGAGAGTGGAATGAATCGCGAGAAGAGGGGCAAAAGAGTAAAGGATACCTTGACCATCCTCCACGCTTGGAGGCATTTGCTGATTGACATCCGCTGTGGGTAGCAGGGTTTTAATTAGTGAGGTTTACTCTTTGTACACAGAGTAAGATTTGGATCTCTCTATATAGAGGATTCTCGCTATCAACGGCCTTAATAGCTGTCACGTATTACTTGCGATAAACTGGACGTATCTAAGAATAACTTCATTAATACGATGTATATTATAATTTTGATATCATGACATTAGGTACGTCATATCAGTAGATAGGTGGTGAGCATAGGTACCAGATGGAATTCGAAGGGCACTGAACTATTTCTGAACTGTTCGCATCGTTCTCGGATCCCCTGGCCATATAAAAATAAACCCTTTGACACGGAACCCTCGTTACGTATGGATTCCGCAACCGAGAAAAACTCTCCGTCTACTATATGTATCGCTTTATTTCTGGTCTCTTCATGGCTACCGCTCTGTCACTCATTGCGCGCGTCGCCTATATGACAAATGAGACGTTGTCGTGCGTTTGTTCAAATTACTCCTGGCATTACGCGTGTTTTACACATACTTCTTGTCTCTTCTCTATCTCTCTCTTTCTCTCTTTATCTGCTTCTTTCCCTCTCTCGCACTAGCTCACACTTCTACTTGCTCACTCTGTCCTCTCCCTACTTTCTGTTTTCTACCTTTGAAATATTACTCCCAGCGACAGCCTCAAGCACTTCGCAGTTCCTCTGTTGGCAAACTGATAGACTTTGGCAGTGATCATTGCCAGAATGCGGTAACGGCTATTTTTTTGTCTGTTAGAATTGGGTGACAGGAGGTAAAATTAGTCACTGTTCGAGCGAATATCTAAAGAGATTAAGAGTCGGAATCAAGAGAGGAGAAAGGAATGAGTTTAAACATCTCTCAACATCACGGAGTAGTTGGTTGGATGGATCGAATATAGGTAATAGTTAAGGTCGAGAAGTCTTGATAGTCATCGTATAATAGTTACGTCGTGTTTTTCGCCGACGACGACAAGTAATCCAGAATCAATTATGGACACATCGTAGCGCTAAAGAACTCGGGAAGGGCAGACTAAGTGTAGCGAGACCTTTTTCAACCCTGAAAATCATTAATCACTTGCTTTTTAGCTTGAAATTCCCTCGCGCCTGGTTTACAAAACGAGGGTCGCTGAAATCGCCCCGTCACCCACGACAAGAGGGCTGCTTTTTGTTCCTTAAACAGCCGTTCTTCCATACCAGATCAATCCCTCCTACCTCCCTTCCAGTAACAAATCGGTTGTCCTTCGATTGGCCAACCTGGACCATCCCTGAAAAATTCTGATATTTTATTATTATAGTTCCAGCAG
The DNA here is from genome assembly GCA_030142615.1 of Syrista parreyssii. Classification (NCBI taxonomy): domain Eukaryota; kingdom Metazoa; phylum Arthropoda; class Insecta; order Hymenoptera; family Cephidae; genus Syrista; species Syrista parreyssii. The sequence goes on from JARQTG010000290.1 coordinate 32,435, forward strand.
ACTTGTCCATGAGATTTGCTTCCTGGTACCGCCAACCCTACATGTCTCTTCAACTCTTATAGTGACTTGTCAGTGACAGTCGCATAGCAGTCTGATCGCTTTACCAGAATCCAGAATCTGGCAGTGGGTCTAGTATGGAGTCAGTGGGACTGACTGACTACCGGGTTACAAGGACTGAAATAACAGAGACGCATTAGCGTCGAGGCTCGAGGATCAAAGTGAGGGACTGGGAGAGATATTGAGGGAAATAAAAAAAGAAAAGAAAAAAGAGGAGACAGAGAGACAAGAAAAGGAAATATAAAAGAGAGGGGAGGAAAAAATGACAAAAATAGGAAACACCACCCAGGCCGTCTCGCGAGTTTTACGTGTAGGTTAATGCGTGTCGAGCATCCTGAGGCCCATCCTCTATAATTAGCGTGTATTGTGTTACTCACGAAGAGATTATTGCGCTCATAAACCGCTCATAAAGTTTTTTCGGATCGCTAGAGCCAATGGCTGGCCCAGGAGTTCATCCGTGTTTGCACGAGACATCAGTTCCTTCGGTATATATCCTTCTTGATAACGCGGATAAGCTATCTCGCTTGTACCTGATAGCATAGATACTTACACTTACCTAAGTACACATTTTCAAGTATCTGCCGTGGGATGAAAAAAAAAAAAAAATGGAAGAGCACTCCAGCCTCCCGTCTATGCCCGTAAAACAAAAGATCATTAAAAGAGCAATCCCTATGGTGACTCTGCTTATGCTGACAGTGACGACTGGCAGTGTTCGTGATCGTCCTGATGACGGCGGTGTTAATGGTGGCGGTCTGACGAGAGGAGAGAAACCCAGAGAAAAGAGGATCCGAGTGAAGATCCATTCCAGGAGGGCGATGCTGTGTCCTCGGAAAGCAAGATCCTTTTCTTCGGACGATGACGTTGCTTATCCTGAAGAGGAACGGCAGCTCACGTGTCCCTCTATTCGTGACTCATACCCTCGTAAATGTACAATACACGTAAACACATGGAAACACCAATCGAGAGACAGAAAGAAGATGCAGTTGTGGCAGATGACGAGATGGACCAGGAGGATGCTATGGGAGATCGTGGTATGAGATCTGAGAGGTTCTCGCACACACATTTAACATCAAATTACTTTTACATTGTCCCCGGCCGAGTGATACTCGGAGCTAACTAATCCTTTGTGTCACGCGGCGAACGAAGGAATTTCTTTTGAGATGTGATGAAAAGAAAAAGCGCGACCACCGCGCGCGGCCACCGCAATAGCCTCATGCCGATCGATTCATTCGGGAATCGCGTCTACTGCCTTCGACCTTCGATCATCAAAGACACTTCTTCTGCCTTTTTCTTAAGAAAGAAAGAGAACAAAATGAAGGCAGAAGAAAAAAAAGACCAATCGTCGTTTCTACCTTGCCTCTTAATCTTCTTGCCCATGTATCGTTTATCTCCTTTATTACGTCCTCTTCCTCTCATCTATACTTATTATTCTTGCTACGTATTCCGCATTATAAAAACACTTCTTCTTGCCTTTACGATTCATCTCTAGCACGTTTACTCTAAGTTTATCGAATGTTTTCGTACCGAATGCCCGTTTGAACTCAATGATTGAGTACCCTTGCCAGTGTGTCTTTAAAATGCCTCGATGATGACTTTTTTGTGGCCTCGTTATGCACGAACGAACACACACCCCACACAGTGCTAATCTAATTTGCTGGCGTTCGACGAGATCGCAACCGATACTATCAGCACTACTACCCAGAACATCATCGCAGATATCTCTAGTAACGCTTCATCGTCATCACCATCATCCTTATCATTCACCTAGCCTGTTAAAAATGTTTAGCTATATCCTTTTTTAGGAAAACCAATTTTGAATTCTCTCTTTTGCATCAGATCACACAAATTTGGAGCACGTGACCATATGGGTGTATCAGTTTCACACTATTGACAGAATAAGTGTTACTCAATCTTTTTAGAGAGTATCAATCCTACAGGATATATATATATATGTCTTCTCATCCCATGAGGTAAAGAGACTAGGCAACTGTTACGTCATCTAATATTAAAGAGTATCCATAGGGCAGTATGGATCTAGTGATTGCTATGAATAGTTCGTTACCAGTGATGTTTCTCCATGTGAATAGTCACGCACGTATGTACTATGGTTGCATGCATCGAGCTAATGATGCATCAATGAATCTCTTGACACCTATGCAGTTTCCATGGACTCTGGTGTCGCGAGTACCTTAAGAACTTCTGGATACTTTTAGGACATTCATGAGACATCCATTTTCTGACTGTGTACCCGGTATCATATCTACTTGAGAAGTTGACTCTTAGTTGCTTTCCATTTCATAATGTGCATAAAACAGTATCGTCTCTACTAAATCACTCAATGTAAAAACAGTTTACCGGGTTAAGACCTATCGACATCGTTCGTTTCACCTGAGATATTGCATTTCGTGGGTAACCACCCGTACAGCCAGCCGACTACCGCTGAGGTATGAGTCAAGCAGCAATAAGCTGAATATGAGAACGGTATCCCAATAGATAAATGGCTATTCTGAAAAAGCTAAGAAGACAAGACAAAAAGGATAAAAGGGTCGAATGCAGTGAGAAGGAAAAGTACTTAGCCAGATAGTATAACTAGCAAGTTGGAGGCTGTACAACCTTAGAGATCTTCTGTACAATGTCTCATCACGTTAAATTCTGTGCGTGGCTAACTTGAATACGGCACTAACTCTGATACTAGGACTAGTCGGAGAGCCTCGGGGCTGACTTATTAATTGGAGTATTGTGCCGAGCGAGTATCGCTCACTGGAATCAGATTTCCGCTTGCATCCCGCCGCAATGTAGCCGCGTAACTTCAATACGGCTCTCTCACGACTAGTTCTCTGATCCTCTACGATTCACATCCAATTCCAATTGAAACGACTGTGGATGCGGATGGATAGTGGACTATCCTATTTATGATAATTAAAAACTTTTTGCTATCCCAAACGATACAGTTGCATTTACATCACTATTACAGTTCTGTAATGACCATGAAAAGGTTGATACTGTCTTCTGAATCATGGTACTTTTCTCACATCAAGAAATCGATGGTGCGTGTATTCTGATATAATTTTGTAGTTTGGAATGTTGGGCCGTGAGACTGAAGAACAAAGGGACGTGGTATAGACGAAACGAAGAACGAAATAAAACGAAAGGAAAAACAAGGTTGTACAGTATAACGTGATCAGCAGTTGGTTGTTGCTCTGCTGTTAATTACAAAATAGACGGAAGAAGGATGCATCGTCGCAAGAGGATTTAAGGAAGCGGGTTCGCGGGTAATAAAGTCTACTGGAACCGTAGAAGTAGGTTTTGTCCTGTACCGATAATGGGAGCACTTCATCAGGGAGATCCTTCTTCCCTTCTTCCTGTGGGACACACGTACGTGGAATCCTGCCTCACATCCTCAAACTCTGTCTCGCATCCGTAGGAGGCCATCTGTTTCGTCATTACCGGGAGGCAGTAAACCACCTCCCTGCTATCCTGTTTCTCCCGTCCTGTCGTCTCCCTCGGGTGATACATCGTGTTTCCTTATTTGCTGGACGTGCTGCGGGAAAATCGTCCGAGAAAATCGAGTGATTTGTCCAGGAGGTGTTAATGGCCACTATGGCCTCTATGTCATTTTCGCCTTCCTTTTCTTTTGCGTCTTCGACAAACCCGTCTGACTGTTATATAACAACTTAAAAAGAATTCTAGTCTATGCTATTTAATAAAGATCCAGTAACTTGAAATATTTCAAAATCCATTTTTCGTCCTCGAATCAGAATGTAGTTATTCGATTCATCCAAGAAACTAGTAAATAAGAAGATCGAAAGGCCTCTAGGTAGGTAGGTAGGTAGGTAGGTAGGTAGGTAGGTACGTGGAGTAGGATCTGAAGGGGATCTTCGGAAGCTGTGAACCTGTCAATAAGGCGGATTCCAAGCCGCTTCGGTAGTGAAAAGTAAAGGGGGTTTAAAAGAGGAGCCGCCTATATAGAAGAGCGAACCACCACGCCATCCGCGCCACACTAGAGTGAGGTGTGGACGCCCAGAACTCGTCTCTCTAACCTCAGAAGCCCCGATCGGCCCAACGGCGTGACTTGCACCTCGATTGCTCCTACACCGGACAGACAGATACCTTTTCGAGCCTTTTCTTCGAGTGCCTTGCCACTGCCTTATGTATTACGTTTACTCATTGTCAGTTACATGGAACCCTCTGGCAGAAGGGGACGAGATCGTTAACGACCTAGCTAAACCATACCGCATTAATAATGTCCTAAGATTGAGTATCGTTCACACCAGAGAAAACTCGAAAATCTATTTAGCGAAAAAATTCAAATAAATTTTAATTGCCGATTAAATGTATGTTTGTGCATCCCGATTATTTCTGGACGTGTAATCCATATTAGTGATGCTAGATTCAAGTTTCGAATTGCAGCTGATGCGATGTGGGGTAGCAGGGCAAAAGCAGCTGCTTTTGTATCTCGCCGCCACATTTACAATCGTTAGCTACTTGAACGCGCTTAGAAATCGTTTAGTGTAATTATGGCCCTTGTCACGAGCGTCCCCGACAAACGTAATTGGGCTGTTTATTTTTTGACGTCTAGTGGGAACTGGGCTGAGAAATTTGTCTGATGGATACACGATGGATGACTCTTCGACATTCCACCGTGGCTTTTGACATCGTGATGGCGATTGGTCGTCCCGATGTCTAAAGATAGTGGTAGTTCTTAAAGATACTAATAGTTAAACCTCGATATGATGCGCTGCACGGAATTACGTCCATCGGGTAGATTAATCTGAAGTAGCTCATGAAATGATACTGAGATATCTAAGCCGTTTCTATACTGTGTGCACGGGGCACAAATCGATCCAGCCAATCAAATATTATTAATAAAACCGAAATGGACGATCTTGATTGTAGATATAATACGGTCCTAGGGAGAGTAGGTACGCGTCAACTGTCATTATGGAAGCTTCATTAGCCGACTTTAATTATGGAGAGATGAAGATTGTTGTCGCGAATAGAATAGAATAGAATAGGGCACCCATCTTCGGCAGGATGACACGGCCGATCATTTATCATCCGGCAAGCAATTATCGTTATTAATATCGGTGGCGAAGCAATCGCCAGCCAAGGTGTCGGGTAGGCCAGTTTCCAATGCCCTTATTCTCTATCGTGGACTATCTTCAGATTGAATCTCGATGGACTCCGGAGACTCAGTAAACACGGCAAACTTACTGAATTCAACATACGCAACACACTTAACAGAGTGTGTGTAATACTCAGGGCAGGTCTAGGTAGAATTTAGGGCTTCTAGAGAACCCATTGCGATTCACGTCCCCTGGATATAGCTAATTCAACTTTGTCCATGAGGTCAAGAGAATTGGTAAGGCAATAACATTAATCCAGGACAATGCTGCGGCAGGAGTGTTCTTCTCGCGGTCAGCCAACCTCCGTGTAGAGTCAGCCAGAGTAATCCTTGGTGGTCAACGTCCTGGTTCGCAGTATAAAGCACGCATACGGACTGACTTAGAACTCACCCTTGTCCTCCTCTGCGTCTTCCTACCGACCACGCTTGTCCCTAGACGAGTTGTGGTTAGCAGTCCAAGACCGTCGACACAGCCCATTTGTAATTTTAATAAGCCATATTAGTGGCACTGCTCGTGGCTGTAGGTAGAGCCGTGAAGCGTTCTGAATATCCTCAGTAAAATCAAATACATAATAACGGAGTGGAATTATTGTTCATCTAGTATAACGTACAGAGACTAATGATGACAGCAGGAATTGTCCCTTCTGTCTACAGTATCCTACTGGGGAGACATGCACTAATCCAATAGGCTAATCCAAGGCCTGTTTGCAGATAGGCGATCCGATTTAATTGTCAGACTATACATTTGTTACGTTATTTAATTAGAAAGTAGGGAACGTCGCTAATAAATGTGGCGGAAATTTAATGAATTTTTAAGACTAACGTCACGAGGCGTCATCATCCCTCGCAGCCTTGTGGCGCCAGCTCGAGTCGGGGGAGGATTAGCTCGAGCAATCTGTGGCATTTTTTTCTCACAACTGGCGACGAGCATCTTATGCCTAATTAATCGTCATAAATCTGCGAGAAAAGAGGCTGCCCCTTCACGAGAAGATTAAGTGGGATTTCTATGAGACCCGGTCATGATAAGACTCGTTAAAAAAGCCTAACCGCGACAAGGCATTATCAAGTAGTGCTCGTAACACCAGTTGCCATTTTTTTTTTAGTAAACCGACTAGTTCTGTTATCTTTTCTCTCAGTAAAGCAGATTTCTCTTATACGATATATTGAACTTTCTCTCAGTTTACTATAGACATTTAGGAAAGCATGGAGTTTCCAGCCCTCGTCGTAGCGCGTCTGCAGAGACGCTCGATGTTATTCGAAGTTTCGAGTGCAGAGGCAGTTGATTTATCGGGCTCATTACTGGCTGGAATAGAGGGTGGATACAGCAACAGCCACCCCAGCGGTGTGTTTTACAAGACGGCATTAATTGCTCGAATTAAATATGCACCTCTCTGTGCACTGTAATTTATTTCGGTTTCCTTAAGCACTTTAAGTCATGGCCAAGTCGCTAGACAAGCAACGTCTTTTACACTGTACTTTTCAGCCATTATTGAGAACACTGGATATGAATTCTGGCACATTTAATGAATGTTTTGAACATCAAATTCTGATAGATTCCAATGTTATTTGTCTGTCTGTTTAATGCTGTGATTATTTGTGATTTTCAGAAATACTTGGAGCGAAGAAATCCGCGCTCAGAAAGTCCTGATTCTCTTGCATGCGCGAGATCAACAAATTGCACACTTACAAAAGCGCGTGGCTGAATTGGAAGATACAGCCGCGAATTTACACGCCATCAGTATTTGTGCATCTTCCACAACATCCAGTAATGAAACTCTTGGAAACGATACATCCTATTTATCAATTTCGGGGTCGATACCGTTCATCAAGAACCCTTGCAATTGTGAAGAAGGCATATCCAAATCAAAATTTGAATTTTCACAAGGTTCCAAAGAGAATGTAATCGAAAAATCAGACTATAAAAATCACTCGGTGGAAGGTGCATCAATAAAGTCCAGCGTCCCGAAATTAAAATTACAAAGTTCAAGGACGTCAGTCTCGGGAAAGGGCCTGTTCTCAACGGTGATCGATCGACCAAGATTTCTCGGTGATCCCTGCTGCGAAATGAAAAGTCTAGAAAAAAGTACCTTACCGATTGACGGGGGCAACGGCGTCGGCTTTGCGCAGAATAAGAAGCTCACGAATGGTTCTTACGTGAGCTTGCAAGCTAAACCAAGGTCGAGATATCCCGTAAGGATATCCTCCAGCGTACCCTGGATGAGAACGAAACGAAGCTTCCGTAGGAAAAGTCGAGGATTCGAGTTGGAAATAAAAAGAGATGATGGTGTATCGCAATATCATCCAAAGAAAATCAGTGGTATCGTATCAAGGTGAGTCAAATTTTCTCTTCTGTATCTCACATGCACCTGAACCGTTTATAATTATCCAAAACAACTTAGCTGAACATTCACGCGTTATTCGAGAAAATTGAAAAGCAATAAATTCCCAGTAGTATTCTACGGTAATTTCCGAAATAACCAGGCAGGCTGTAAATTCTAAAAAAATGTCGGGGGAAATTGTCGACGTTGTAATCGTCCAAAGTTACGAGCACTTTCGTGGAGTCGATCCTCTCCCTGGAATGGTTGAAAATGATTACCTACTAGCTAGACGAAGCGGTCTCGAAGCTGGCAGCACGTATGGTCGATTTTTCCTAGGACGAAGGTTCGCACGAGCAAGTTGCAAGCTGCAACAGTGCAGCAGTGCAAGCTGCAAGTTGGAAACGGCAAACGGCACACTGGAAACGGTCATGGACATGAAAATGCATGTAATTAGCTGAAATTGATGTTGAGCGCGAACACGGTGCAATTTTAATCGGCTGTCGTATGATAATTACGCGTGGCAAGCACCCCGCGACCCACGCTGGATAAATCATCTCTGCTCCTCTTTCTCTCTCTCTCTCATTCTGCCATTCTCACATTCACTCCCATCCTCTTACCTATATTATACATCGCAACCTTTCTCTCTAGCACTCATTCGGTACTCTGTATTCACGCATCTTCTCTATCCTCTTTATTCTCTACATCCGCGCTATATGAGCCATGAGCCATGAGCTCTGCAACGATTCCCAGGTATTCATTTACTTCGTATTAATCAATGTGTGAAATTGATTATAGCTTGGTATGTCCGTAACGAGGGTTAGTGGAGTCCTGATCATCACGCAGTCTCTAGTATCCCTCTCGGTCCAGAGTCTTGTCAGATTTTTAAATTGTCCTTTAAAAAATTATCTAACCTTCTTTCGTTCCGTCATAGTTACTGAGATCGAGTTCACATTAATTCAACTCTACTCTAACCCCGACAGTCTGCTGTTCTACAATTGTATGAAACAAATGATCCTGCCTAATAGATCTCGTCCGGGTTGATTTTGCAATGCGAGACTCGAGGATCGACGTATGTCTCAGAGTATAATACCCCCTGCTGAGACACGTGCGTTTGCGAAATTCATAGGGACAATGTCGAAATTTCACTGGTAACTGGGAACACATTGACAGTGGTAAGTTTAATTCGGTGATACATATGGCGCATGAATATCCCACATATGCGAAATCCAATAGACCGTGGAGAAGGGGATTCAAATGTAATCAAAGTGTTTTTAGTAGCCCAGCGTCTGGATAGAAAAAGTTCCTAGGGATCAAGGTCTCGAGGGCCCCTGAAAAATCAAGAGGCAGACAGTGGTGGTGATGGTAGCGCAGATCGAAAGGGCGATAATATCTCAAACCGAAACAACGGTAGGATCCAACAGGGAGCTGACCTATGACTCCCTGTTCTTGTCGAAGTTCTGACCTAAGAACTCATTCTTAGGTCCGCAACGCTGTATAGCTAATGCAGATCAGACACTCTGCTGCTGGCAGCCTTCATATGTGTTTAATATACTCACGATACGTTACGTCTGTGTCCACGTTCACGTTCACATTACGTCGCGCATACAGCCTAGAGAATTGCCGCTAATGGAATCAATTAGGCGTGGATTAATATTGACAGATTTATTGACTTGCCTTTTGTACGTGTCATAGTGCACGGATTACACAGGCCGCGCGATTTATTGTTGAAAATGTATCCACGCTATGGTCAGATCATTCCCAAACTCTATGCGTGTACGTGCGTTATATACATATTGATATTACATACGTGGATACGTATGTGCAGTTGTCTCCATATGAATACTCGATCGTGTTTTCCGTTACATGTCAGAAAGACATATTTCTGTGGAAAAAAAGAGATGAATGAATGATAAATTCTCAGCGCCAATTCACAATTTCTGTTCAACCTATACATATGCGTATGTGCAAGGATTTCCTTATTCAATAGCATTGGAGAATCCGATCGGTTGTGGCTCCATTTTAAAAGGATCCAAATAAAGTATTGTTGGCTGCTGTGGTTCGTGGTAGCGTTCGCCGCGATGGCGTAGCGAATTTATCGCGTCCAATTAGCCGAAGATTCGTGACACCATGAGAGACATTTAAAGAGGGAAAATACGATAGACTCGGACAGAATGACAAACCTAACGGGGACTCGAGGTAAGGCATGTCCGGCATCTTGTGCAAGAGCGGCCAACTCCTCTGAGGAACTTAATGCACCGATCGGACTGCATACTGAGCGACCAATTAAGATGCACCAGTAAAGAAATCTCTCTTGTCTTTACCGATACGAAAATAAACTTATCCCAGGAGAAAAAGAGAGAAGAAAAGGAAGGTAGAGAAAAAAGAAGCATGACTATCGGTCACTGATCGAAGCTTCTTTTCACGAGCGATTGCGATCGGTGCATCTTTGGGGAGCTCAAGAGACAGAAGAAGAATAAAAAAGGTATCCACCAGCTCTCCTCTTTACCTTTGGACACTCCAAATTACTGGTAGCCACTGAGGTAGCTGATATCAAATTGACATTATCGAACTCTTGTAGATTAGGAAACTCCTGAGGCAGTTCCTCAAGTGACTCTTGCCATCAATTGTCTTCTCCATCTCGTTGCACTCGGTATCTCGAATGCACTTTTATCTGCATCCGTCGACACTCTCTTGCAGTTTGGCGATTTGCATACTCGCTTTCCGCAAATACTTATTCAACATATCTGTGAACATGCATAACGTCTTGAGCTCGTGTTAAGCGTAGCAGCATTGCAGGCGTCTGGCATTGCATATAAAGTGCATGTGGCACACGAGTGCACCGGTTGGATTGTGATTCACCCGAGTCATCAGGTTACTGATCGATCTTTAATTTCCAATCGCATTGAACGTCGTCACGGATTATCGGGACGTCGAGCGGCGTCATTCTGGACAGGAGAAGTGAATCGATGTGCGAGACCAACGCTTCTCCTTACGTCTCGCGTCTCGACGCTCCTCGGGGACGCGCCTTGCGTCAAATAAAATATAAAAGTAACAACTCGAATGAACCTGCGGGTCACGAGTATCCTGGATAACATTCTCAAAAGCTACTACCAGCATCAATTCACTTCGTATCCGGTATAGATAAATAAGTGATCATAATGGACGTTATTTGTTCATCAAGCTAGATTAATGACTATTCTTTATTGCACTGCGTCTAATCCAATATAAGTTAACAACTAGGATAGTTGCTTTGATAGAACAAGTCAAGATTGCTCTTGGTCTTTTCCTACTTACGAGCAAGGACAATGGCTGGACCAAACTCCAAGTGAAACGCTATACACGATTATTTAAGCAGATATCACAACAGCCCCATTGCTACTACTGTAAGAAGACCTTTCCCAGAAATCTAGATAGTGAGCGAGTATTGTCCTGGAACGGCAGCAGGTGTGTACGCTAACAAATTGACCGTAGTCCTTTCTCTCTCTCTCTCTCTCTCTCTCTCTTTTTTCACTTCTCTCTTCTTCCTCTTCTGTTACTATCCTGCTCCCATAGAATACCTTCGGCTCTTCCAGCATCTCCAGCACCTTGGCTCATCTTAAATTTGTCTCTCTCTCTCTTTCTTGCCTGCTCATCTCAATGAAGCAACTCTTCTTGTATAATGCTGTTTGGTTCTTTAACTTTCACGATAACGACGTTGTGTCGATAAATCATACTTTTTCGCAGTTCGTTTCCACGTCGCCACAGATATAGCCCGACCTTCTCGTCTCTGATAAACTTCTGGAATTCTATCGAAGATCCGCAATCTCCGGTCACTTCTTTTTTTCTAAGTACCAAATAGGACATGGAACGTCTGTGAAAGCTATGTGTCCTATCAGAGTGTCTCTAAGTTTACCATAATCTGTAATTTGAACATATGGAGGCTTTCGTTAATTTCTTTCCGAATGGAGTTCAAGAGAATCCTTTTGGGGTATTTGCCATTAAAATGATGTTAGAGATGCTTGTTTTTTATTATATATCGATTAAACAGAGAGTAGGTTCCTGTTATTGCTTAAGCATCGAATGATCTTGAAGAATCAATATTATTCATACTTGAGTCCCTGTTTCTCTAACGAATGCATCTGAGATGTACGCGGCAAAGGATTTAATCAGATTCTTTTCTCGGTAATTAAAGATAAAATTCGTTTTATCTACTTTTACATCTGGAATGCAACGATAGAAATTTTGTGAATCCATTCTCTTCTCTGTAGCTCCACTTGAATCAGATGATTCGAACATGAGGTCATCTGGTCATCCTGACCACTTCTCTGATCTATCTTGTCTCTTGTAAGATTTTATTAAATGCCACGTCACATCGTGCTCGTCGTTCCCCATCAGCCAAGAGTCCAGAACTACTGCCTGAGCAACTACAGCTATAACAATAACTACTACCATTACCATTCGCCATTGGCGGAAGATGTCCCCATTCCTTAAAAAAGTATCTACAGTCGACTATTGCTAATCTGAACCATCTCGACCCACAAAGAACAAGAAAATCGATGATGGAAGTTCAGTTATAAGATGGAGCTGCTGTAACTCTGATTTCGTAGGTATTTAAGGCCTGTCTCAGGAAATTGGTCTTGGGACACACGTCGCTGACCTTAAAAGGCGTATCGCTCCTTGACCCGCGTTGACGCTCATCCGTCACGCTTGTCAACCTTCGGTTCGCGTCCCATGTCCCCTTATATCGACATACAATAAACTCTCATGTTTCAGAGTTAAGGCATGTTTATGTACATGCCAATGCAATCTTCTCTGACTGAGAATTCGAATAGCCGTTGACCATGATGGAAAGAGGTCTTTGCAGAAAAAATGAAGAGTTGACAATATAGCAATTCAACTAATCTCCCATCGTAGATTATCTCTTTAAGAAAATTATGTTTTGAGAAATTTTATGATACTTAACGAAAAACTTAATTCTCTTGATGGTACATTAAAGTCTCAATATGTATGCAATATATATATTATATATATAGAAGTACTTCTGTATGGTGTAGGTATTTCATATAGTCGTTATGCCGCAGAAGGGTAATTGATTCGGTCCGTTTAATTTAACGAAAATTGCTCGCGGATGGACATTTTGATAATCGGCTCTTGCGAATAAGTACCCCTAATGGTTGTAATTTACTGAAACGGGACTGACTGACCGCATAAAGCACCCGAGAACACGGTTCATTAGTCAATGGACTCCTTTTGAGAGTCTCAGCTTCCACCTTGACTACTCCTTGGTTTCTCTTCCATTTTAATGTATTATAAACTTTCTACTTAATATCAATGAATCCTGTCATTTGCCATAAAATCATGAAATAATTTTTCTCCAGATGTTTGTTGATCCTCCAAACAAGTTTTTGATGACATCCAACGGCAGGATTACGCCACTGTCTTCGATGGCACGAGTTCCTCATTCGGAATGGCGTGTACCTCGTGATTGAACTGCCTCGTAGCTTCTCGAACAGCCAGTCCTACTAGCTATATAGTCAGTCAGTCAGCCAGCCAACCAGCTAACCAGCCAACCGTCTTCTCTTTGTCACGACGTATTTGTACAAACTCAAGCATTATTATTTCATCCGTAGAGCATCCATGGTCGGGAGCATCACTGCTGTACTGCTGCTCCGTTGGCTATCTTGATTTAATAACTGTTAATGTCATCCCAGTCAATCACTGGTTCCGCCCAGTTCTTGGCGAGCTGTCAGACTACAAGGAACATCATCTCCTCGAACAAGCCACATATTTCCAATTGGGACGGTAGACTCCTTATTTTAACGTCCATAACTGAAGAGCAGCTGCAAGACTTGTCCACGAGATTATATTGACATCTTGGAAATCATTGATCGAGAACAAAGATTCTGAAAGGATCACAAGAAAAATGTCTTTCCAATTTTTCACATGAATTTAAGGATCATACCTTGAAGTGATTCCCGTAGTACCACACGCAAACCAAAAGCATATCCTGATTATCGACGCGTACCCTACCGTGAAGAGTAAGAGTCATTCGGGTGGTACCAATTTGTTGTCCCTTTATCAAGCTTCATCTGATGGCGACCCGACACCACACTCAACTGAATGCAACGCTACCTTGAAGTGACACCGAGTACAATGGGAACAAAGCGTGTGGCATCCTCGCTGCTGGGTTTTGTTTCATTCCAGAGTGGACACCCGTGTTATTTGTCATACATTTTCAGCCTCGCCGATTTCATCTTGGCTATTTTTCTCTGCCTGTTGTCTTTGTCAGGACACGCTTGCCCACATAGACAATAACCTCACAGAATGAGACTTCCTCGTGTAGTTTAATTCCTTAACATCCAATTATTTGACGATTCAAGATAATTGACAGCCGGAAAGACGTAGCAATATTCACATAAAAAAGTGAATGTAAATTCGCGGGAGAAAGTAGTAACAAGATTTTTTTTAACTTTGTCTGATTTATGAAGTATCCCGTTAGAGAAAAAAAGTCTAATATTTTTCATTTGTCTCTTCCTAACATTCGAACGCTCCGATATTTGACATTTCTAAATTGACAGATAAAAAACCAAGAACCAAGCTCTGCAGGACGCGTGGTTATACGAAGAATTAAGACCCCCGAGCCATCGCTAATTGGCATATCAATCCCGTACGAAACGGGAGATAAGTGCACGAGAAAGGCGAGGTCTGTTGGGGTTAATAAAGTTACATCTGCTTGCGCGATTAAACGTTTCGTGGCTGCCAATCAGCCACTGCTGCGAGTCGCTTAATCGCTGAGACCTGGATAAAAAGAAAGCTCTTGGTATCACTTGGAATGGCGGAAGGCCTCTTGTACCTGTCCGTTTTACTAGTCTTGGGACTAGACTCCCGTCCGTTTAATACAGGCTCCTGCCAATATACATATGTATATACTATATATACGCGATGTTACGTATGTACATAAGTACATGCCAGAAGCGAACACCATGACCCTGGCCTTCTATCTACCTTCTCTACCTTCTTTAACTTGCTCCTTAGGAATCAGAGGAAAGATAGAACTTATCAAGGAGCATTGATATTTTACGAAGCAATACGATTTCCAGTTTGATATGGGTATTGCTGCACGATTAATTTGCTATGTTTATTACTAGCACGGAAATCGGTATTAGGTATTTTCAAGATAAATACGTAATCGATCGATAACACTCTGGGTCTGTAAGATCGATATCTTTGATCGATACTTCAATGTATCGGTGTCCCAACCGACAATGGCACTCGTTACGGTAATGACTTCATATACAGTATATCGCAAGAGACAGTAGACATCGGATACTCAAGAGAATTGGGATATAAATTGGCCTTAAGTTACAATCGTTCTGTTTCTTATAGCTGACCGATCTGAGAATCAGATGCCCTCTCTCTCTCTTTTTATCTCTCCTAGCTACCTAATAAGGCACGTAACTAATGGAACGAGACTCATAAGATTTTCCGCATATTTTCGTAGGAGAGTCGCGTATTGGAGTGAAAACGCGATATTCAGCGATATTCAGGGTGTTTAACGAGTAAGTGGGTGAAACGCGAAGCGTTTACTCGCACGATACCCTAACGACCAATTGCCAGGCGTTTTGTTGGCTAAGCTAAAGCGAGAACAGGGCCTCCTAGCGAGGTATTTTTTAGTAATTACTGGTATCACGCGACGCAGAAGGTGTTACCTCGTTGTGAGAATGTGCGATCTCACCCCTCTCTCTCTTGCTCACCCACTATCACTCCTTCCATATAGCTAGTGAACCACGGCCTGTACTCACTCTTAGATCGCATCGCCATCTCACCCTTTGGCCAATCCGGCCTTCATTGTGGTAGCTGCAACCGACAGTAGTTGGGCAAAACTTTGAAACTGCTAGTTCGATAATCGCATGACTCCGATAAGCGATTATGCCTTAACAGAATTCTAACTGGTACCTAATGTAACGACCAGTTGCTACATTGCTTTCTCACGACACTGCCTCGTTCCCCATCTTACATGAAATGCAAGTTAATAATGAAATTACTTAGGTTTTCACTGGTATTTGTACTTGATGGTAAATCTGTGAATTTTATTCTTGAATATTTTTTGGTAAATTACCAAAATTTTATGAAATTTCTATTGTCCGTGTCGGCAAGTATCTTTGTGGCGAAAGCATCTGTGTCGAGGAATGACGACGTCATGATTACGCGCAGCTGCGAAATAGTGCGCGATGGCATGCAGACTTTTCGCCCAGCAAGTGGAACGTCCCCATCGGAGCGGCCTTCTCTGTTGTGGCTCCGCCATGGCGTCACGCACCGTCGACCACGCCGCAATCCGCCACTTGCCTCATCCAGTTCTCGATCCTGCGATCGCACGATACACGCTCGTGCAAATTGATTGCATGGATTGCCTCTACCGGCAGGAGGACAGTTCCGGCTCATCGAGCGAATCACCTTTTGCACTTGTACTCCACATTTATGATTTTGGACTTCGTTTTTCCGGATGCTGATTTACTTGACGCTGGATGGAATCGAGGAAAGGTATAAAAAGTGTGTCGGTATAGGAACTCTTGGCTGTGCTATATATACTTTCGTTTTGGTTCTCATATTCTACTTTATTATATTTATTCTTTTATCTTCATCTTCTTCTTGTTTCGTGGATGCCGGGTCTTTCGATGCTGTTGTTCCAGATGACTGCGTCGTCGACGGCACTCTTTTGTCCCGTCGTCTGTCATAATGACACGAGACAAAAAACTGTCAATGCTCTTGTATCGGCTTCCATGCATGGATTAGGAGTGTCCAAAGTATAGTACGTGGATCGGTAAGCAGGTGCTCAAGAAATTCGAAAGTAAACGTGACAGAAGAATATAAACATTTTAATTTTTAGAAGAATATGGAATTTCTATAATCTCAATATTTGACGTTAGGTTATATGCGGGAGATATATTTCGTAATCCCAATGTAACAATTTTGTACAATCCTTGGAAGTTCATCGGGGTAGAAAAAGGCGCTACCGTGAGGTCTTCATACTATCCCAAGAGGATGCTGACGGTTTCAATATAATCAGAGGCGATTACTATCATCTTCCAGAAGAGTTTCCAGAAGCCTTCTTCAAATTCCAGCTTGGCAAAGTATCGCCCTGGACTCTCTTCCCACGAAGGAGATAAAAGTTGACACAGACGATACGTGACCTTCTTTATAAGATTTTCCACGGGTCTCATTATTCCCATGAAAATTTCGTAACCACAGTAAGAGAGTGTCGCGTTGAAGCCTCACGTGGTTTCCTCGAACGGCAAGTGAAACTTATTCCCAAGATAATTTATGCCGTCGTAAACTCCAAGAGACGAGATCGATATTCAGCTTTGGTTATGTCGCAGCGAGTTCCGATACTCTGCGTCTTAGGTCAGATAGTTATCGTTATGGGAATCAGCATAACATACACGCGAGTCCTGGTACAACGTCATTGAGATCATTAAACGGCACGAACCTTTTTAATAACCATACCGGTCAAAAGTCAAACGCATAAACTGGATAGTTCAGCAGGATGAAAAGTAAAAGGACTAAGTGAGTAAATGAATAATAGTATCTACAGTATCAGATTCCTGGGTTGCTAGGCAACATGTAACGTGTAAAGATTCTATATGGTTACAAGAGAGTGACCAAGTGTCAAGAATATCTTGTCCAAGTTTTTTTTGACCGCATAGATCAATCCAATCGTGTACTGAGAAACGATCCTAGCGGCTTATCCCTAGGGATGGTCGAGGACTTTAACAAGGGCGATCCTATCAACTAATCTTGAGGCCGTGTACTTTATCCCGGGCGAATATCGATATCAAGGATTCTATGTTGTAGAGTCTCCACCCCGACTCATAACTCTGGCGAAATCATGTTATGGCATTCGTGGCTCGCAGATCATACTCACCCCTCGTCTGCGCCGTTGATATTAACGACGACGAGGGGGTCATAAGTTTGTCACAGGGTAGAAGGGGTTTCGAGGGTAGCATCGCTCAAAACTACAGCGTTAAGAAAGGCTACGAGAGCGTTGTTGGTAGAGTTAATTGCATGCATTTTTAAAGGCCGTTCGCATCTTAATCGGCGCTCCCTATGATGGAAATGCATACATAAAGTCTGATATCTGTTGTACCCTTGGGAGAAAAGGAAAGAAAGTAAATGGAGTGAAGAGAGTTTCCTCATAGTCATCGTGCTCTCTTTGTTTTCTCATTCGTCACTATGACAAAGGGTTGCTGGTTTTGCTTTCAAAGTGCTTTGAATTCATTACATTTTTTATTATGTACTCACAAAGTATGGACGCGTAAAAGGAAACAGAATTTCGTGAGATGGTTTTCGTATTCTGAATCTTACGTATCCTCAAGTGAGCTGGGGACAAGTCTCCCTCCTCTTACATTCTAGTCTCATCAAGATCAACTCTCTATGTGACCCCTTTCGCGACATTCTCACTCGACCTTATTACATCGCTGGAGACGGTACCGGAGTAGCAGTCTACCACATAGACTTACAGGTGACCATCATGAACATGGCGCACGTCGCCACGAGTATTGCCACAGCTTCGAGTCCGGTTACCAAGGCTCGTTAATTTACGAGCCGTCAGAGATCTAAAGCGCCAAAATTGCGAAACTGGAAATATAACGCTACAGTAGACAGGTACTCCAGATACAAATCTCATGCCTTTACCGCCACCTCCAGCCTGTGAAATATCCAATGTAAGAATCTCTATAGCTAACTGGCATGAATTGTCAGTCACGAAAACCAATATTTTATGGTTGACCAATATTTTTATTATTCTCTTAAAATAAGCCAAACTATCGAGGCGTCTTGGTCCTTCCCTCGCCAAGACAATGCGTGAGACTGTCTCAGTCTCTCCAAGAAAGCCAATTTCGCGAGAGCTCATTAATCTCACGAGTCTCCCGTCATTTGTCTTTTAAGATAATCGATGAGAATTCTCCTGCTTCTCGTGTGACTGAGACAAGGGAGGAACGGAGACTTAGTATCTCCTGCAGAAGAAGTGATAGGGGTCCGTTACTCTGTTAGTTACTGACAGAAGAAAACCAGCATAACACGAAATTAGAAAAATTCTGCTCTATAGAGGAAATACGTTTATAGCATATTCGCTGAAAGATACGCAATTACACAAGCATCTTGTCACTGCATTATGGATCATCCATTAGGTAGTATAGTACAGCCATTCGAAGCAGCTCATCTTTCACGGTGATTCGAGCCAATCATTTCCATACGGTCCTTCAATGTGAATCCTTCGAGTCTTAATCCTGAAGGCAAGGATGGCCGCATAATCGATACGATTTCATAGTCTTTCAGAATGGCATTCTAGATGGCAGTGTTTATTTAACGATTAGATCTACCTGGAGAGCGATGTCACCTCACGGTATGTGCCGAGGGAACCTTGACAGGAGGTTGCTGGATCCATGTGCCCCCCATGGAGAGTGAATCACCGCGTCCCCCTGTCTTGTCGCCTGAGCCTAGGGTGACAGCTGTCAACTGTCAGTACGTTAAAATGTGAGCTACGAGCTGTAGGAGGAGCATACCTTCCTCATGTGCTCAAGGTCCTCAAATGCTTACACTATGAGATCTTGAGAAGGATTCATCTGCTACATACTACATGCTATACACTATCTTCTTGTCCTCTTTGAGACTCTCACTGTGAGAGCGAGAGCGAGAGAGAGGTCGATAGAGCGACAGAGAGAGAGAGAGACTTGTACATGGAGAACCGATAGCGAAGGAGTCAGCAGTGTGAGTACCTACGCACTGTGGATTGCCTTGACCCGGAGGGCGTGCGAGGTGCCTTGGGGGATCTTGTTCCTTCGAACGGTATATACCTTGGAATTAAGGAACTAGGTGACCATGCGATTGACTGTAATAATTTGCGAGTCCTGAAACACGAGCTACTAGATAGTGGATGTCGGTTCGAGTGGTCCTATCCTAACCAGTGACAATCCTTGGATGCTGTGGTTTGATGTAGAAATGGAGTTGGCCACGTCCCATCCAACATCCACAGGATATTGTTCTATAAATGTAGGTACTCCATGGGAAAATTTCGCAGTCATCTGAAAAAGGTTTTAGCGTGTCTATCACATGGTACTTTTGTTTCACCTTTGTGTATGCACCAGTGCCACCCTGTAATTTAGTGTCGAGTCCGGCGTTGATTTCTCGCTAAGATAAACTCGCGGCGAATAATTCGCCGTTCAATCTATTCCCGAAGAGTGGATGGCAGCGGCTATCTTGACATTTGAATCGGCCAAGATGGACGTCCCGCGCGCCTTCGTTTCATTGCCGCAATTCACAATAATGACAGAACCGTAACGCCGCGATGGCTTTGCTTCCTCTAGTCATCCACTTCTCTTCCCTTTGGGACAATGGAGAGCTTGCCAACTCGCTTGCTCGTGCGATGACTATTAATGATTGCCGTCTACCCTCTCAGTTGACCTCGAGTCTGAACTTCCATCCGTAGAAAGTGTCACTCTGTCACGAAATAACCTGCCTTGTGTTTTTTTGAAAAAATGTTACAGTAGTGTGCGAGCCATGCTTGAACTTTCACTGTCATTTCTCGTTCCGATGGTAACGTTGCACTCAGAAATGAGAGTGGCCAATGATTTATAACCGTGACATTATCATTCGCTTCATTGTCTCGTGACAATGTTTTTCCTTCGCGAAAGATCAATCTCCATGAGACAAATAAAGCTCAAATAAGAGAGACCAGTGTCCTGGGTCATAAAGTGTCAGATTCTTTATTCAACCAATATAGATCTTAATGACAGTTCGTCACGATCATTGGTAAACAGTCTTTGTTAGATGACTTTAGAAGTATCAATGGAGAAAATCCGTATGGTTCACGGACTCGTGCAGTTTTTCGCCTCATTGATCTCGACTATAAAACGAAGACGTAATCCCAGAAAACCACAGGGAAATTTTTTCATTGGTGAGTAGTTATGTTTTCCGTGGCGATCTAAGTGAACGTGGACAACGAGGATCTAGGGAAAGGTAATCGAGATAACGCCTTCCTCCAAGGAGCGGTGACACGAGAACGGTATCGTATCGTGGGAACGCGACACTTTCACGTATTTCTTTATTTTATCAGAAACCTCATAGCGCGATATCAGTCACACTGAGAACCACTATTGCCGTTCAGTTGTTCAGAGCGTTTTGTTCGTTCGCTGACGTCATATCCAGGCCTATAAAATCTCTTGAATTAAACGATTGGTCTCCACTTAGTGGTATCGGAATAGTCGCCAGGTCAAGCGACGTGTTCTCTTACGAAAGTCCTGGAATAAGCTAATGCGTAATGGAAGGTCACCAAAGCCAATAGAAAAAAGATAGAAAATAATGAAGACAGAAATTAGTGAACCAACCGAGAGATAATACTTAGAGATTCTGATCCAGAAATTAAGTTAAGAATAGATGGCCGGAAATCAATATGGAATTTCGATCCAGGATTAGATGATAATCAACCCCATCAACCAGTAATTGATCGTCTGACTAAGAAAGTCGCAAACTATTTCTTAAAGATAGATCGATTTTGGATCCTGGATCTTTAACTAAAATAGAAGAGAAGCAGCTTGTCGTATGTTACCCAGTTTTTGGGCGCGTTATGCAAATTTCAATCTTCATTCTCTCAGCGGCTCATCAGAAGCCGCTAATCTTAATTCGCTTATCGGGTTACTCGCGGTGCCCAAGACGATGGAGATGTTTTTGCCGGAAAGATAATCCGGTAGGTATGGTAATTCAAGAGGGCAACCATCATCAAGGAAGGTGATGACGTTGCACTAGGTTGGAAGTTTCTAAGGTGGGTACCAGATTTACCCTGATCCCAGCGTACTCGAGGAGATCAGAGGGGAGTATCGCCAAGGCAGGGGTCCAGAGATATTATTATAAAGTGGAATACGGCGAACCAAGGTAAAGAGGTTGTTGACCATGGCTAAGATAGCGGAAGATTCGCATTTGATAGCGCCATATAACTCGGGGAGCGGCTCCTCTTTGCCGCTCTCCACCACAGGTACTATAATGCGGTGCACTGTTCCTTTTCCTTTGGTCTCTGGCGACTTTCAAGCAAATTTCAGAGGCGGATCGTTGTGGAGTGCTAGCTAAGGAGTGTGGAAATTCCTGGAGGGATGTAACGAGGCGCCGGAAATACATCCAAGATCAAATCTTTATTTCTTTCAATCTACATTACACAGCATCCAGTCATCCCATCCCGTCAGATTTCAGGTATATTCCGAATATCTGACATATTCCCACTTACTAGTTGGAGCTTTCCATGCCAGCTTTTAATTGCCTTCTGGGTAATTGGTTAGATTCTCGAACATCGATGAGAAAGATTACAACGTTATGTCTCAGTCGATGTCACTTAACGGACTTGTGCAACCTGTAATGCATTTCTAGTGCCAATCGGAGCATCTCCGCTAATTATATCATGTTTCCTGACACGAGCCGCTGAGCAACCGGCCTGCCTTACCAACATTTCTTTTGGTATTCAATGCCTTCTGGATATCAAGATCACGAACTTCTTGGCTTATTTTCGTTGAGTACTCTTCTGGGAAACTACAAGATGATGACACACGGAAACGTAACCGTATCCTGTCCTGGGCTCTCCAAGTCTCTTATGTCACGTACCTAACGTAAATGCATACGTATCATCCTTCTTCAGGAGGACGTTAATGTGTCCTGGCCATCTTTGATCTAAGGTGCACCTTTTGCCACACCCACGCTAGGACATTCACGTAGCTCACGAAGATAAAACGTAACTATGAAAAGAGGTTCCGTAAAGGTATAGCATTCTATTCTTCACTCTCTCCTCTGCCCCCCCCCCCCCCCCGTCTTTCTCTCGCTCTATCTCTCTCATTCTTTCGCTCTCTACACTATAGACGATCCTTGCAAGGAAGATATTTGCTGGTTCGTGTTGATACGACAATGCCTGATATCTTAGAACGCCAACTATCCTTCAGTAGTGTCTGTCAGTACCTTAATGGGAAAGAAAAGATCAAGAAGTCACATCTCACACAGTATACAATATCCCCAGCATGTCCTTACGACGTCCCTACATCCACAGGATATTCCAGTCATATGTAGTTGCAGCCTAAGAGGATTAAGAGTAATTATCAAGAGAGATAATGATCTCATGACTATAATTATAGTATGTCAAGTCTTCCAGACTTCGTGTGAGGTCCACCACGTACATTATGAAATGATAAATTTGTCCATAACTTGAGATGACAAATTTTGATTCCACTATCTTTTTAATATTTCCTTACTCCTTGCTGCTCCTATCCTGAATCGCAGAAAGGCTTTGCGCAACGCGTTCGAAAGGCACGATTTCTCAAGTGTAATGCGCGATAAATTTTCATTCCTCCTTGGGCGGCACTCCTTACACTTGGAAATTGCATCCAGATGATGATTTTCTAACAAGACTCCGCGCTTTGGCACGCTCGTTGGTCAGGCATCAAGCTACTTCCACCAAACACGCATAATCCTGGTTAGACTTTCAGGCAACACTCATAGTGCATAATAACAATAGGGAAAACAACATCAACAATCTCTTTTCGATTCCCATGGTTTCTTCCATTTTCGATGACAAATCTCTCGACAGTAATTCCGTCACGGTACGATGAGGCTACTAGTTTCTTTCCTTTTTTTCTATATTTTTTTCCCTTACTTATGGTTACATGTATACCAACTCCTGTCGTATCCTTCCTTCTCGTCGGCTAATATAACAAATGAGTCTGGCTTTCAACTGCGCATTATGCATTGGTCGCGGTATATTACGCGTCGGGAAATACCGAGTTACGGTGTCACCAGTCTTGAATAGATTCTGCCCCAGGCTATGTTCATCCCGGGAAGTGAATGGTAATCGTTTTGGAATCGTGTGCCATTCCTATTGGTCGATTTAAATAGGCAATAGAAAAAAGAAATATCTGACGGAATAACCAGGGTAACTCGAGATGGACTGACATCATATTTTCGAGGAAATAACACTTGAATCGGTAATTTGATGTTAATAATTATTCATGATGGGAATTTGTCAACTATAACTTTATATGTGTGACTGCACACGTTAGAGTGTGTTGGAGGAAAGGTGACTGACGAATGTGAGAAATACAAATACTCTTTAAAGTCGATGTTTGAGAGTTCATATTCAGTAGGATGCGAAGATGTCGCCAGCAATCATAACAGCAACAGGAGAGCAACGATATGACACACCGCAGCATGAAAACGCTGGATAAACCTTTCCATTTGTAAAATTATGTGGCGATTAATAACTTGACAAGGCGTGCGTGGGACTGTTGCGCTTTGTAGTTCAAACTAAGCGTGGAGATAAAGATCGGTCGTGCTAGTGACGTAGAAGACTCTCCTCCTCAAACACCCCAATCAGCTTTAGCAGCTGCTGTAGAGATAGCGGTTTCATAATAGTTACACAATTAATTACGTTTATTAATAATGTTCAAAGAACATTAGAATAGAATCTAGAATCGTTAATTAGTTTTAGATAAAAAATAACTCAGCAGTCTTTTTCCATGAGTCAACTCTGTAGCAATACATAGACATTGAACTCTCAAGATATGCCGACTATCATTTCGAATGGAGTCTTTGTCCTCTATGACAAAAGTCATGAATTGTGTCCATGACATTAAAAACCATAAATAGCAGCATAAAGTCCCTTCGCTTCCTAAATGCCAGAAGTGAACGTCTTCTGATAATAGCAGTATAGTATCGAACGTAAGGGATTTTCTAAATCAGCTGGAATGCGCTGTAAGGTACCTCAGAAAGAGAAGGACATGGACGATGGCGGAACGATGCTATCGTATTGTACGTGGCCTCAGCCTAAGCGTTTGAATCTTCTATCTCCTCTTATACTGTCCTTGCAGTACTATTAATCGTACTCGCACTAGACATTCACCCACGCCAAGAGAAGCGCGCGGCACCCAAGCGGCACCTGGCGGCCTCATTAAAGGGCCCCGATGTGGAACCTGGCCATCCTTAAATCCCGCACGGTGGATAGTTAAGGCACTCCAATATTGAGTTACGCGGCGGTATTTCAAACGGCAGGCAAATTTATGTTGGTAGGCGAGTCTTCTCCTTCGAAATCCGGCCGGTCTACACGGCCCGCGCGGCCACTAGCTATAAGTAGCGATCGGGTGAGGAGCAATCGGCTGACAGAACAGTGGGGTAGGTAACGTTACGGTGGCGGCAATGCGAGTGCAACTGCACACCATCACCATCACCACCATCATCACCATCACTGAGAATCCTCCAAGCAGTACTTTGTAACGTAACAGTTGCGGACAAACTGAGATCCGATCGCCTCGCCTACAAATGGTAGCGACCGCGCACACCTTGCGTATCCGCAAAAAGGAGCAGGACCCTTTTGAGTATTATCCAATGGTTAACAGGTACCTATCTTCGGCCATTCTGATAGTCTGCAATTTCTGCCATTCCTACCGCTTCCCTATACGCAGATTTCGATCGTTATCCCATCTATGGCAATGGGACCCAGGATGTCTACTATACAGGGCCATGTATTCTACTGTCCTATTCGGTATGGCAAACAGCTTTCGCCTAGCATCTCCTTCATTTTGTCTCTTTCCTTTCCTTATTACGTTAGCCGCTCGCTACATTCTACATTCTCTCTATCTTTGCCACCTTCTCTTTACACTTACTATCCCGCTATCCTGGACCTCGACAACTTGTCTCCGCACCCAGATCGCGATCCCTGCGACGATCCGTAACGACCACAATCTCTGTACCTGGACTAGCCATGCAATTGCCCGAGGTTACATGGGGAAGAGCCTAACTATTATTTCATGCCAATGATAAATTCGAGACAAACTTAACCCATCAAGACCCAATGGTCTCGATCTTCACTTTAAATAAATCCTTTCACTTTTACAAAACATCTTAAATTCATCGTAGCTGTCAATTCCATTCATCTGTCAATTATACGCCATTACTCACTGGTTAGGGTGACATTATGGCAATTGGAATCTACAATAGCATTTACTATTTCTCATTCTCTTTCTTCATTGAGAAAGAGACCGAGAGATGATTTTTGGACCACCTTAACGGGAATGATTTGGAAATTGGAGCAAAGCAGAGTTACGTGAAATGATCTATCTCTGCTAAGAGAATTCCATGAGCTCACGGTAATCTTGCATTCCTATTACGTAAGGCTATAATGACGTCTGTAGTTCACACGAAGACGCATCCTGAGGCTTATGAAACGAATGTCGCACATCTCGATCATTTGTCTAAGATTTCTTTGAATGCGTCACTACGTTAACGTATGAGAAATGAAAATAAAAAAGTCAAGGGCCAGAACTCTTACGTGCTTCGTGCCAATTGCATTTTCTGACTATCTATCTCTTTCTCTCGCGTTCGCACTAGCACCAAGAATTGGAAGACTGAGTGCGCACCTCGATGAGGGGATCTTGTTAACATATTTTTCTTGTCGCGGAGAGACGAGGAACAACTTACTTCGACGAAGATGCTTGGTGCACGCGAGTCTCGGTCACGCACGGTCACGCACGGTCACGCACAGTCACGAACTCACCGATACATCCCATACGTCAAGCGAACCCTCGTCGCACGTTAATACATTACACGGGGATGTCTGGTTTTCGCAGGGTAGCAATTTCCGTCAACAGCAACACAATTTTCGATTACCATCCAAATACTTTGTGTCTAATTATCAAATCATATCAAGTTTCTTCCTTATCCCTCCCCAGTCATTGTCAACCTCAACAAAATTATCATACCTAATAATTAATCTTGGAAATGTGGACTTGTGTAAAAAAATTAGGGTTAACGTTGATTAAAATGGTTGATCTAGAACCACGGGGTGAATGTCATCATTCCAAGATGATAATAAAATAAATTATTTTTTAAGTCCAGCAGAAGCGTGACGTACATTATCAAGAAACGGAAGAGAACACATGACCAGAACTTCTTTTTATTCTCATTGCTACGACTCTGAACGTAACCTTTAAATATCCACGTGCTAATGCGTCTCGCGCAGAGTCGTGGAGCGTTTTCATAAAACGGTAATGCGGCCGGAACTCAAGATGCGTATAGATAATTTAATCGCGCGCTCCCTCTGGCTGCGTGCGTGATTCTTTTTTTCTACATTCTCTCTCTCTCTCTCTCTCTCTCTCTCTCTTTTACCAAAGCTGTTTGCTGTTCCCCACCCTACCGATTAATCATCCCGACAAACGTTGGTCAAGCTAACCCGAGGTGCTCGAGATGAGTTTATAATTCCAGGACTTACAATTCCCTAAGCACTTCAACGTAATCAGCATACCTCAACCTTCCTATAAGATCACTTTCGGCACCATCTCTCGTCTAAGATTTACATTTCACTTTATTCCTTCCGTCAGCCATTCCTACTCGAGGCCGTTAAGGTTACGCGTCCAACTTTCTCTGATTTGACGTCCAGCGAATAAGATTACTAATTTTTCTACTGTGAATCCGGCCTATGATTAGCTTCGGTACCCATTTCTTTTTTTCAATATTCTCTTGGTCAGCTCCAATTCTCTCTCATCGACCGCATACGCATATTTTTGACCCAGCTACATATCCCGCAGATGACTTGCCTAGTGTATGCACGTGAAATTAGTGAGAACGTGCTATCCTTCTACGGAGCAAGAGTCCTGCACGAAGGATACGCTTAAGGAGTAGCATCGAAGTATGCATCTAGACGTCCCGTTAGGAACCTAAGGCCCGTATCTTATATATGCTATTAATATGTATGATGGCATACAATCGCATGGATACTGAACTCCATACTAGTAATACAGGACGTTCCAGGAGCGGCAGATGTTACATCCCGTGTCAAAGTATAAATCGTAATACTTCCAATTAGTCCTAGCATGGCAATTACTCGGTTTTAAATTAGAAAGCAGAGCTTTCCGCAGTGGCATCCCATATACGTATTTACACATACGTATACATATATACACTGTTGCAAATGAAAATAAGTCGATTCGATTGACTCGTACGAATGGTACATATGTTCGTGTGCACTCGATGATGGGAAGGACTGAATGGGCTTTATGTGAAGTAAGTATAAAATGATAGTTTAAGCCAAGAGAAGAGTGGAAACGTAGTAGAGGGAGGAAGTGAAGACTATTGGAGGAAAGAAGAGGCAGGTGAGCGCGGGCGTATGTTTCACGTTGGCATTTGCTAATGGCAATCTGAAAACATTACCGGCATTACCCGTCTTTCTCTGGTTTCTCTTAGCGCCAGGGGCTTAGGATACCAACATGGCTATCTGCCAAGAGGCCGAGAGTATGTACAAGCACACCCACCTACGAACTCCGCCAACGATATATTACTCGCACGCCTCGTGACACCTCACCTGCCTGCCTGCCTGTAGAAACTGCTTCCTCGTGGGTGGATCATTCAAGCCTTGAGGGGACGAACCAGCAGAACAATCTTGCGTTTCCTATGCTGCGATACACAGGGACCTACTCACCGACCCATCCTACATGTATATATCATACGTATGTGAAAGATCTAAGTCCAACAGCTCATACTGACCACTGGTGTGGAATAGTGGAACATTAGAAGAATGTTAGCTGACAAAGTTGAAAAATAATAATCTATGCTTGACCTCGATCAGCTCATTGGAAAGTGCCATCTGCTTGGATTAGATACGATGATTATAAAAAAAAGCATGAGGAATCGAATATCCAGTTACATGAATACAGTCCATTTCTCCTATCGGGCAACTGTTACCCACGTAAGGCTTACATGATACATTTACGTAAGGTGGAATTGGAGAGAAAAAGAAAGAGAAAATAGGAAAAAAATAAAGATGAAGAAAAAGAGGAAAAGAGTGGTAGAGCAGTACGCGCTGTTACATGTTCGCGGTATGGGAAGTGCGCGGCATTTAAAGTCGGCAATCAGTAGGACACCTGTGACATTTCATTAGGAAGGACGCTCGGCAAAGGCATAAAAGTGACGCGGCGCAAAGTGGATTCATTAAGGTCTTAGAAATCTTCGCATTTACATCGGGCGCAGTAGCCGATAGGCATTAAGACGCGGGCATTAGTTCGTGTCTCGGGGTACCGTGGGACTCATTTAACATTGGTAACGGGCCGGTAAGCCGTCGCCGAGTTGGAATATACCGTGACATCCCCCCACCTCTGTTCGACAGATTAAATGGAAGTTAGTGCCCGATCGAATCTCCCTATGGGTAAACATTTTACCATTCTCCATTTTACTCCTTATCTAAAGAGATATTCACAGATGGTATCGAGCAGTGCCTTGTCACTAGTAGTACATGAGAAATGATAGAGAGATAATGTTAAAGGCCGATTCATGGAGACTGCTTTATATTCTGCTCAGTGAAACTCAAATAGATGCCAAATATCGTGATATCTGAAAATTTATAGAGTTCCGTCTTTTTTTATCTTTTACGATATAATGACACTGTAAAATTTACACGGGATAGATAATCTGTATTGTTATTAGTCGATACGTTTATTGCGAAATTGATAATCAGCTGAAGAAAGAAATCGGTTTTCTTGTTCTCTTTACTTCTTTATTGAAACTCGATCGTTCGATTGGATTGATCATCGATTGCGTCAGTATAACCATTCATTAGTCGTCCTTCGCATTTGGTAAGGCCAAGAGAGTCCAAGAGAGAGTATAGTCAAGAGTATGCCGAAGGATGAAGAAGGAGAAAAGGAAAAATAAGAAATAAAGAAATCAATCGGTAACGCTATACAAAACATTTAGTATTCAGCAATGGCATAACGAAGCAAAGTGACTCTTGGCACATTAATAGCTGGCCACTATTTTGCTGAGCAAGATCAAGAGAATACGAAGCCAAGAGAAAGATGGCGCCGCTCCAAATACTTTTAGTCGTCAATCAAACAAATATCGACGCTATACTCTATCCCGACGTGACGTCACATTGCTGCTACGTAGATCAAGAGAACGTGGAGCAACGTGCATCGTTATTGTTAGTATTGAGCTATCAGTCTAGAGATCCGGGAATTGTGCAGGTCGCTCCATAAAACGTGGTCCGTACATAGCGTCAGAGCCCGTCAGGGTAATTTACAACGCTGGACATCGCATCCGCTGCCGGTTTATTACCAGGTTGTTTATTTTACGGTTAAATCTAACTCTCCAGCTCCAATAACCTCCACCATGTCCACTTTAAGATCAGAAATCTTCACAAAGATCCGATGCCATGAATTTTCACTATATAATATACGATATTTGGAAGTAGCAAAACCAACGACCAAAGTGCATGGTAACTTTTACATGGGTCTTATCGTGGAGGAAGGATATTGTTGATCCGACCGATGCATAGGAAGAATGCATCGCACCGTTGGAAATGCAGTAGAAGAAGGCGGATATACACTTGCCACGGTGTGAGGTCACTTTCGAGCTACCTGCATCTCTTGGCTGCGAGTCACGAGTCACGCAGAACTTACAAGCAGCAACGGTTGCTGTACCAGGAGCAGGAGTAAGCAAGGATGTATAGTAGCAATAGAGGAGCAACTATTCAGCTACAAGGAGAGTAGTAGAGTATCAGGAGGCAACTGGCAACCAGCAATACGATTCGCTATCAGCCGCGGCAGTGGGTATAGGCGCGGTGGGTGCCAGTTGGGGCGTGTGAACGCTGTGACATATGCAGTGTGTCGCTTTCTTTAATCGCTTTAGAAACGAGCCTTTAGCCTATCCTACATATCCGCTTGCCGGCAGAACTCTGCATAAGGTATTCCTATACTGTTGGGAATATCTATGCACATATATATATATATAGATCTGCGTCTGCACCTTGTGTACACGCATTTACCTTCATTTACAAGCAACGCTCCAAGTGGCCGAGTTGACTTGACTTGACTATCTAGCCGCCAAGAGAGAAGGAAAAAGATGGAGATGCAGTGGCAATGCTGGTCATTGCCAACGATCGCAACTCATTCCTCTTTGAGAGCCAGTTATTTCTAACGGAGTATATACAGTCCCTAGTCAGCCGCCCCCCAACCAGCAAGGAACTGAACGTGCGACCAGTAAACTTATCTATTTTTACGTTTAGCATGTCGTACTTCGTGGCGACATCGACCATTAATCGCATCCACATTGCACTCGTGCGTTTCTTATAGCCACTGGTGAGTTCAGTGTGCGATATTAATGTTAATCCCGGAAAACGCACGACTTCTTGTCTCGGGACTCTAACCGAACCCTATAATGTACCGCGATAGTACCTATCTTACGAATACTCTATGAAGTTCATATATGATACATATGTGGTGTGCTGAACTTGGAAGCCTCGTAAATAAGATACGTTGTAAATTTCAGGTAACGATATGTCCGCGTGCATCCTGAGTCACACCATGAAACCTGATGTATCCCCATGTATACATATATAGCATAACCCCACATTAAGATTCGCGTTACGGAATGTGTGAGAACGCACGTAGAGGAGTTCAGTAAGCCCGAATAGGTATGTCTGATGCAGAAATTAAAAAAAGCGATATTACAGCCTGAAATCGACGGTCATGACTTTGTATCTAAATTTGGGTACCTTGTCAAGTAAAAGGGCTCAATTTTGCGTAATAGCCTACGCATTATGTCAACCGTTACGAACAACCGTTTATTACGCGTTTCCCGATAAAAACGCATTTTGCATAATGCAAGATAATCAACTAGAACGGGTTTGGGACAGGTGTGGCGGTATACCTTCAACCCTTCAGAATGGCCTGGCTGTATTCGAGCACCGACGTGTAAATTAATAATCTATTAGGACACTCACGCGCTCCGCTCATCTCCCGCAGAACATCTTACCATTAACTTTGTACACTCCAATATGGCTATCGAAAACGCCCCAGGTCACAAATTAACCGCTATACATTGCCTGTTCCATTAGAAACCAAGATTAATAAGCCTGCATATACACCAAGAGATCTGTGTTTCAGAACAACCAGGACCCAAGTTATGTACCTAAATGGGTCTCTAGAAATCGTACCATGTTTGAAACAGTCATTCTTATCAATAGCAACTAAACCATTTTTTAGCTGATAACAATTCAATATGTAGAACAGCCATGTTTCCTTCCGCAAAGGTACGACGTATCTCCTTTTAATCCAAGTTCCGCGTCTGTGATTACCGTCGGCGGTATGCTTAGCGACTCCTCTTAGCCAGAATATCCGCGGCTGGAATACTAAGTGGCTCATCTTCTCTCAGTGAGTGCGGACGCGCGCGCGCGAGCGCAGCCGCGCAAAAACTCTCGCGAGCGGTACACGTGAGCTGAAACCGTTTGCTGCCCTTGAAAGAGCCTGACTTGAGCTGAGGGGTTACTCGATTTAACCCAACGGTTTAACCTGGCGCTGTGGAAAAGCATCAGATTTACTATGGTAGAAAGGAACGTGTACGCAGAGCGTAGCCACATACGTTGGCGGTTACTTAACCAGTTGAGAGAGCATCGATCCTGATACGGAACGACACCGCTCTCTGTAAATCGTCCCATCAGTAATCAAGTGTATCGTGATCCTTTCTCTGCGCTTCTGCTGTATCCAATATCTCGTATGGTAAATCTCGTGTAAAATTGGATCTCCTTTGGTAGCACTGATATTGACTTCCGTTCTTTATGTTCCTCACAGATCATTGTGGTATTTCTATTCTTTGATTTCATACGCGGAATAACCAGGAGAGCACAGTGCGCAAAGCACGCCTCCGTAGGATACGGATATCTCTTGCGCAACCAGGAAGGATTATTATTTTAGTCTAGAAGTCGAGTGTACCATCGCAATTAGTAAATAGGCCGACAGGTTGAGGAATGCGGTGGGATGATCAATGATAATGATTGTGCTGAACGTGATCGACATGCATGATATCGAACAGGTACCACATGTGCAGGACCTGGGCCTCCTCCATATCGAGTAGTAACCTCTTCCAACAGATAATATGAATCTCAAGTTTGAACCCACGGCCTCGTAGAACGATTTGCATGCTGATGAACCGTACTAGTCCTTACCAATAGCAGCGGAGCACGAAACAGCATAGTTTGAATATTCATGTATAACCAGAGACATTCGAATTCTAACATTTCTGACCCTAGAGCTGATAATTATAATTGCACAACTTTTAATCCATTCCAAAAATCATCCAACTCATAAATCTGATTAATCGTCATTGATCTTGAAACCGTGACACACAATGTACTTACACTAGTTAGTTAAATGGAGAACCACTGCTTCACTACAGGTAAATAAGTCATACTTACGTAGATGCAACGATGCAATGCAGTGCTTCGAAGTAAAGTGTATTCGGTGCAGTGCTGTGCAAAAGATAGTGGCAATGCAGGCAGGTCGGTAAGCAAGGTAGGGATGCAGAACAGGCAGGCAGGCGTGCCCAATGGTTACGGCAATCACCGCACATGCTTTCAAGCTCCTGACCGAACACAAACAAACCTTATGTTAGTCCTATCCATTATTACATCCGGCATATAAAATCATATAAGTTCACATCCGCGTGGTTAAAACTTCTCATTGCCAGTAAGTCGATGGTTAAGTGTCCTCTTTGTATAGAGACACACGCACGATTCATCGAGCTGAATTTTTCTAAAACCTTACTTTACATATAAGTAAATGCATGTGGGTCTATAGTAGCATAAGTGCTCGTGCACGTTCCCGTGATCAGTGACACGGAAACGATAACGCGGAAAAGAGGCATGTCGATTATGGAGGCAAGAGAAGTTGCGCGGAACGTTATTCACAAACTCGAGTCATCCTGATTGCAATTCTAACACTTTGTGTGTCTCAGTACGTTTTCAACTGAATTGAATCTGCTGACAGTAGAGCTTAAGCTTAAGCAACCTTTTCCAGAAGCGGAAGTGCATCATGAGACCTCTTGTACCTGGGTCAACTTGCGTTGTTTTGTGAAATTTGCTTAGATACAGATAGTTTGCGCGTACTCAAGTAAAGCATCGAATAGATCAGAACAGAATAGAGTAATGGAGAATGGAGTAGTTGGATGAAGAGGAACTAAAAAGAGAAAAAATCTAAAGATGTGTTGGATTGCATGGGTTAGGGCTTCGCAATGGTAGCGCCAGGGGCAACCATCCACCTGCCCAGCGTCCGTTCTCTTACTCGCTTTAGCCGATATACTTGGCTGCTCGCTCAGTCGCCCACGCATAGCGATATCAGCATGCAACCTCATGTAACCTCGTGCAACTGTAGCGTAAGCATAGCGCAGCATGCAACTCCATGGCGCAGAGTTGCCTGAGGCCCAATTCCGTTACAATGAGATCTGGTTGTGGCATTTGGCAAAACGTCCCAGCATTATGGATAATCAAAGAACGATGCTTTTCATAATAATCAAATGAACATTATTATACCACATGTTAAATCATTGCTGGATCTATGTTTCGTTATATTTATTTGAAATACAGTCGAATTGGAGAAATTGTCCGTCTATAAACTTATGGCTATGAAATATTTGGTAATTTTCAATACACCGTGCGAAAGTAATTTACTTGGCTCTAATAGTCACTTGGAGAAATTCTACAGATCGCTGAAGCAAGTTAATTCTCTAGAACACAATAGGGCTCTGATTGGATTGATACTGATCCGTGTTGTTGATGTTGCTGTTACTGTTGTACAGTGCACAGTTGGTACCTGGGTAACACATGCCAGACAAGAGTAACTTTTTTTTTATAAACTCCGATGATGCTCCGAAGCCTTATCGATGAGGCTTCTAAGATTTCGCAATGGCAAAAATGGTTTCGTGGTTGCCTTTACGGAGCAGCATGATGTTATAACAGACAGTAATTACGAATCGTAGCTATTTGGATCGAAGGCTTAATATCGTTTACAATTCTACTAATACATATTTTAACCCATAATTGACATGCAACCACAATGTCGTCCCATTATGACAATTACAAGCTCTTAGCGGCCTTTCGTAATGTGTCTATATTCTGAGCCGGACCCGTCACTACGTTGTCAATAGGATCTCACGATTTCTAAGGTAACTTTGATGTGTTTTCACTCTATAATGATATAGTCAGTGCGTTACGCCAGGTTATGTAGACGGTCTGCTCCCTCAAAAGAGCAAAGCGTGCACACCCAGAAAGAGGAGTCGCAGGGGAGACTAGACAGTAAGTGAGAGAGAATGTGTGACTGCGTAAAGAAAGTCTCGATGCTCCCAACACTGAGGTTGTTTCATCTGAGCAGATCTTGGTCCAGCGTTTTCAGCATGGTACTTAGCTTAGCAGTGGGTACCGTGAAGATGTCGAAACGGTAAATGTTAATTACTGTCACCATTCGGTAATCACCGACCATGCACGTAGCGAGTGGCCGGTACGCTTCTGCCATGATAATTTATCGGTCCGCCTACGTAAGTCGAGATTCCATTAGTAACTTATTAATAGCGGTTCCGCGGTGCAAGCGGCACAGGCCGCAGAGGCGGCAGCAAAGGGGCCGCCGCATCGATCAAATGCTCTCGCAAGTGGCGTGTTTACATTTATCCTGAAACGTCCATCTTATGCCGGGACTATGCCGTGGCGTTCTTGGTTCTACACCTTTCATAAGTCCTCGGGTAGCCCTACGGAGATTGACTGACGTACTGGAGAAAGAATAGAATCAGAGTTTGGTACGGAGGTTGGATAGGACATACCAATTTTTATTATCATTATTGTTATCGTTACCGGAACACTTACTATTACTGGGAAATAGTCACGAAACAAGCACTTAGCGTTACGTACAGAGTTCATACAGAAGAGTTATAATTTCCTTGGTTGTTCTTAAGGCGTCAATTAGCTTAACTCTATACGGACATTACCTATATGTACTTGGGATAGTTTTTAATCAGCGAGTGACCGAAAGACTACGACTTTAGATGTTTTTGTAAAGGTGTGAAGAATCACGATCGTCGTCATAGCTCCATGCACTTCTTTGAACTATTTCCTTATACAGTCTCTGACATACCTGTATATGTCAAAGAGAAAAATCATCCCAGGTATAAACACTGTGGTAATTTTTCTAAATCAAAATTGCCTTGATGAAGGCATCGAGATGGGACAAGTCAAGGATCGAAGTCAGTGAGTTCAGTCTTTGGTATTTGGACGTACGTTAATGTAACCTGTAGGCAATTCCGTCAAGTAGAAACTACAAGTGCACAATAAAAATGCATGTGGAGAAGAACAAAGAGGATGAAGATCAAGAGAAGATGGACTGCTTGAAGAAATGTCGAAATTGGTGGCTCGCGCGAGCGGCTTTATATCAGCACGCGTTACGCATTTCAGATGCCTACAATGCTTATGTTGGCGTAGATGCTTCTACGTGTCTCTACATATATGCCACATACTCATTTCACGTGCAGCAAGAAGGTATTGGCAAGCCGCCTAGAGGCATCATTACCGGCATTGAGAGCAGCTCAACGCGTAGTACATGCAGCCACTGATCACAAACACAAGCAAGATATTGATGACTGTATGGCAGTTTGTACATGGGCTACACATACTGTGAAGTATGTGCAGTGAACTAGGTCGTCCGGTGTCCTCAAGATTGCCGAGAGAAGAGAGAAAGTCCTCTTTGATGAAATAAGCGAGTGAGCGAGACTCTCTTTAAGTTTGCTCCAACATTGATACTTCTATTTTTTTATTTACTTTTCCAATTCGTTGATCATACTCATTCGCCTACTTATACGTAGCTATAGGACTCGTGGAATGATTTTTCGTAATTCGTAATGAAGACTTATCAGGATTTACTTTTGAAAGAGCAGACGTCTGATAATGGAACACTAACGACAAGAGAAACTTCACACCTGATGATGTTACTCTGATCTTGAATCACGTATAAGTCTGTGGTAAATGTTGCTAATTTACTTGTATGAACTCACATGCGATTTTATGCCGGGGGCTAGAAATGATATTGAACGGTCAGAAGTTCAGGACGTAAGAATTTTATTGGCTAAATTGCCCAGTGAATAATGCAAATACATGTGGATACCTTTATGATGACAGCTTCTATGGAAGCTGTGTACCATATTCATTGTTACGTCTGCCATGTATAATGAGTGTTGCCTCCGAGGGCGTATTGATGATTCGAATGTTCTTTATTTGAAAAGTAATTAGAACACTCATTAATCCTAGGTGGAGGCACTTTGGTCTGTAGTAAAATTCTCTATAGTCCCGTGTAAAAAAACATACTGAAGTAGAATGGAAGGTATCATCGAGGAAAGATGCGCCGGTCAAACCTTTGCCATTAATATCTGGAAGGTCTGGTTGAAGACCAGAGGGGGTCCATGGACCCCACGTTGAGTAAGCTTGTGATTAAATGACCATTTTTTTCTTGAATGATAAAAGATGCACTGCGTCCCTCTTCTATTCCAGCTCGATTACCGCAAGTTGCATTAAAACCAATAGGACCGTGAACGGTCTGTGGTGAAATCGACTTTTTTTCTGGACTTCAACGTAACTCGACTGATATCCGATATACGTCTGTATTCGGTTGTAGATCAAATGCCCCAGCTTTTCATCGGTTAATTGATCGGTTACCAAACCGATAATTGGAATAGTAAGCGGTCGGTTAGAAATTTATTGATGAAAGATAGACGGTCTACGTTTTTCAAAAAAACTTCATTCATCTCTTCCTCAAGATACGAAACCGTAATGCCACCTATATTCTAACTGGTAATAGATGCACCAGAATATAATACCGAAGACAATAGCGTGTAAGTGCTTTAGCCAGGAAGAATGAAGATCGCACCTTAGATCCCCTATATAGTAGTGAAGACAAATGTGGGCGAAAGCAATGTCCGCTTGTAAAGATGTTCATTCTGGGAAAGAGTCGAGTGTCATATTTGTTCATGTAAAGTAGAGAATTGTTGTTGCACCGGCGTATAGTAATTCTTACGCCACGGACATCTTTATTACATTGTTCTAGCCAATGGAAATCATAAGAAATAAAAGGAGCAATCATGGGGCATAAACCCCAATAAAAAGTGAAGAGTCGTTTCATTCCGCCGTAATAACACTATGCGATAGAAAGACGAACAAATTCAAGGAGTACAATAGTCTAATCTTTTCGGTTCAATAGCGATTCTGCGACTCTCCCCTGTCCTCCTTCCACTATTTGTAGCAGCAATGACTTTTATGGTGTCGCGTTTCATCGTGACGGTTGAACGTTCCCATCATCTTAGAACACGCAACTCGCTGACCGAGGATGGGAACGGAGACAAATCCGAAGGATGTCTAAGGATACACATCGCCGAAGGATTATTCTCGGTTCATTTAACACCCGGAGTGCCTTCATCGGACATAATGATTGGCATCGTGCTCGCCTGAGGACTACACGATACAAGCATATATACCTGGATGGTATAAATCTCGAATACTTAGTGGGCTCCTCTTTACCGAAGCAGAAATCGAATCCTTCCAGGACACGCGTTACGTGCCCTGGTGTACTGCAGCGCGGCCATAATTATTCTACTTGTAGAATATATAGTACAGATAAAGCAGGACACATTGTACGCTCTCACGACCTCGACTTGCATAAGGACATAGTCGATATAAGCACGTTCGGTATAATAAAGTGCGACGTGGAATATACAGTTAATAACTCGATAAATTGTAATGCATATGCGCAGTTAATACGAAAATCTATATCAGCAATTGCTACGGTAAGAAGAATTCAACTGTGGCTAGGATGTGCACATCTAGTGACATATGCTTGAGTGCATTTGCATTTCCCATTGCAACGAATGCACTCTATCCCTGAGATATATATTCCATTATATGCTTTTCTTCTACTACTTCTTCTTCTTGCAGTCTCTTGTTCTTGCAAGACTTGCAACTGCTTAGAAGACTTTATAAACCTTTATCCACTTTCTTACGCCCTTGTAGGATGGTTCTAGATGTATTCTCATCACCGGTCATCGCTCATTACTGTTTAATTACCGGAGTAAGTCTCCGAAGTCTGACAGCACGAACCTGATGCGTGACTGGAGCCATTACGTTAATTTAAGCAGCATCAAGTGTAGCAGTATCACGAAAAATCTGAGAGATCCACTTTTGACGTTTACGTTACGTTTTACGTGATTGGGGATAATCTTAAATATAGATACAGAAATTGGATTGCTAATATTGTACATATGGATCAATCATGTAGTTGGATACTAAATGACAAAGACACATTTCTAGTAAATGTTCGATAATTTTTTAATTTAGCAACTTAGCAATTATGAAAATTCTTCTCGCTGAAGGAGAGATCATCCAATTAATTTTCACGCTATGTATTTATGGTTCCTGTTCTCGCTGTTAGCAATGACCGTCAGTTTTGTTTGTTATAAAAGAAACCGCTGCCTTTCACACATTGTCCGATGCAAGTTAATCAGGGCCTGTCTCCGCCGCCTTGTTATTAATGCGTAATTGAATGTTGCGATTCATTACCCGGGCATTATATTTGAACTCAGCACATAAGCTAAGACTAAGGCTCGGTTCATACTTGGCGTTTGCGGAAACGACTCGCCGACCCCTTT
Organism: Syrista parreyssii; assembly: GCA_030142615.1. Classification (NCBI taxonomy): domain Eukaryota; kingdom Metazoa; phylum Arthropoda; class Insecta; order Hymenoptera; family Cephidae; genus Syrista; species Syrista parreyssii. The sequence goes on from JARQTG010000290.1 coordinate 71,429, forward strand.
TACCAAGCATTGGGAATCTAAGAATAACGTAAAATCATCCTACCCTTTGGAATGATATTTCCATCCAAACATTTTTATTTTCCAAAGCACAAAATGCAGAATAGAAATAGAAAATATGGACCAGTAAAACATGCTTTGCAGTTCGGTATTATCAAAAAAATCAATGTATCAATTAATCGAAACGGAAGCCTTCAGTGAACTAGTCGATGTCAATCAATTAGAATATTAATGGAATAAATAATTACGATATTTTACTTATTGAGATTCTGATAAGAAATGGATCTAAGGATCTGTATATGTATTGTGCATTGTCGACGTGTGAGCAAAGTCTTAGGTACGCTTAGAAGTTGCAACAGCCATAGCTCCCAGCAACCACCAGCGCTGCCCTGTGTGATGAATATTCATGGATTCATGGATTCATGGATTTCCTCCGTGTACGCAAGCGTGCGTTGCTCCCAATTTGTCACACACCATAGCATTATCCCATTTTGTTAATAAAGTAATATTACATGCCAGCGTCGCGACGACCGATTTACCTTTTCAGCAGGCAGAGCGGATGGCAATTATGCAACCCGGTAATTACACGGCGCTTGTCGTTAAGGATTATCGTTTACAATCAGGACATCCAGGACCATTATCGAAACACCTTTTCAGAATTGTTCATGTCTCAATATCATTATCATCAGCCCAAATATTCTTATCTTGAAAATTTTGTATAGTGATAAAAGGAATGAAATTTTATCTATTTCAGGACTATGGCATTGTACAGGCTAAATCCTGAGAGATCAGCAAGACAATCAGGGAGATCATGTCAGGTGAGTAAGCAAGTCAGGGTCTATTGGACCCTATCATTCGTTTTCTCGCTCATGTAAACGCGACCGTCGCTATCTGAACGCGAGTCACATAAATGTGGGTAAAGAAAGATAGGCCGAACGATCCTGAATCGAAGCTGGTGAACACGAACAAACCTGTGTGCCTGTTCACGCCTACGCGACCAATACGAGTCGATCGGTATTAGATTTATCGGGAGGTTTTCTCAGCTAGCAGGTAAGTCCCTGATGTTTGCGCGATCTGGGACCGATCCAAATCGACTGGTGTTTCGAGTGGTGACTCGAAATTTTCGAGATCCAGGGATAACAAAAAGAATATAGCAAGACCATAGTAGACACTCAATGTCGTGACATCGTTCTGAGAAAAGGAACAAATGGGATAAGAGTGAGAAAAGTTACCGCGAAGAACGAAGTAAAAAAGAAAAGAATAAAAATGGTGGAAGGCGTCGAGCGAATGCGAGTACGCGTCGGTCGTGTGTGTAACCAACGGTAATCCAACTTTCACGATGTCGTGGACACAGATTTTACGCGAGATACATAAATGCAAGGGACTATACAGACGCCGAATAAATTGTCCTTGGTTACTTGCGAGTAACTCTACCCTCTGTGGTTCGAGGATTCTCAGGAATCTTCTTCAAGGCAATTTACACGGTGGAGTCCACGCGTGTACTCTGTTTAAATATAGTAATAATAATATACCTAGTAGAGTATCCATCCGTGCAAGAAAGTATACCATATAAAAGGGTCTATGAGGTGGAATAAAAGAGAAATGAAAAAAATTCGTAAATCAGGGAATCGGCTGATCGACGATTGGCAAGATGCATTACACTGGCAACTGCGGTTGCGTCACTATGGTATCACGTAGCGTATGGATGAACACGACTTTAGCTTTCCGAGGACACGGGGACTTCGGTAGGAGTCCAAGGTGCGTCCCCGGACATGGCTTGCCCATTAGTTGGACCCGAGCGCAATCAGATTAGATTCCGTTTCGTTCCATACCCATACCGCTCTGTTCGGTTCCGTTCCATTCCGTTCGCAAGAATGCCCAGGGAGAATTCTTCTCACTTCCTGGATTTGTGAATCTCGTAGTGGACGCTAGAACAATCACATCAAAAGAGTTTGGTTGTTTTCCAGATTTTACCTTCTCGGGTACATCTGAGCATAGGTAGAGACATGGAATGAACTTGGTGAAGAGTTCGATTTCCACAGAGAATGATAAAAGTCAAGTTCAACATACACGATTTCGTATCGTTATCTCAGTGTACCTGAACCAAGAATCACCTGACCTTTCAACTTCGACTTGGACCGGAGTCAGAGGCATTCAGACTTCTTCGACCACCCGGTAGTCCCTTTCTCATTCTTTCCCTTATTCCTCAGACTAGAGATTCCAAAAGGTTCAGCCCTAAGTTCAGAGACTCTATAGCTTAGATATGAAGAGGACACAAAGGTGCGAGAAAGAGAAAGAATGAATCCAGGAGAGTTTCTTCCACTCGTTCTTCTTCTTCTTCCTGTTAGTCGTACCAAATGCCATTTGTCCTGGCCATTCCCGGCAAAGGACTCCACTCGTTAGGCGAATAAATTCAATCGGAGAAGGTGCTTTTTGCTGATAGCTCGCGGCACGCAATGCGTCTTCGCGACATTGCCGTTGCGTTAACTTGCCGCGTCGGTATGTCGTCGTAGTACTCGTTGTCGTCGCCAGCGTCGTACCTACAAGGCGTTACCGCAGAGAAAACTTTCCCGGGTACGTGTCGCTTAGACTTCGCGACTAAGAGTCTTCATGGAGAGGGAGACAGAGTTGGTGAAGTAATGTGAGAATGAGCTAAACAGCAGAAGGAAACAACAGAGTGAGAAGCAGAACTGCATCGGCGTCCAGTGGCGATCGCTAACCGTGACCGGTGCCACTGATGATGCGATATCTTTGCAAAAACTCGGCAACAACCAGGCTGAACGTTATGCCCTGCCATGCGAGGCCTTCCGTGGCTGAAGGCCGTGCGAAGAACACGTGAAGAAGTCTGCGACCAATGCTGCCCATCTATCGCTCTTTCTATTCTTTGTCCTAGAGCATCACACGCTTGTACTCCAACTATTAAGGTATATTATTTCCGCTCAGAAAAAAAAAAATAATTAGCCACAAAAGAATGTACTGGTAACAATTAAAGGAGGCAGATTCTAACTGCACACCAGGACCATCGGTATCTGGACTGCAGTGAAGATAGCGAAGGTAAAGAAGTGCGAGAAGGAAGTGCACGGAGACCAGTTGTAAAGAATGAGGAATGAGAGAAAGAAGGAGAAGAGAATATAAGAGAAGCGATGCTGCACGCGAGTCTCCTGGTGGCCGCTTGTCAGCGCTATCTCGGCCCTTTCGACTTCCAAGCTTACACGTTTTCAACTTGGTTCTCCTTGGTACGAGAAACGAAGGTAGACCTGGTCAGCATCCGTGTCTTTGGGTGATATATATCGAGCGCCCTGGCGACAATCATCGGGCAACGCGCTCGCTCACGGAGCCAATTACAAGAATACGCACGCCATTGAATCGGCCAATCGAACAGCAGTAGATACGGATAAAACGAAAAGAACGTGTGGATTTTGACTTTGTCAGTTTTACTTTCTCATTTGTATCGGCATCTTTGGATGACGCCCATTGACATCAGTCGATTACGTGATTACTTCTTAGCAGCGATAAGTGATGTTGAAATAAAGTAAAAAAAGGAATTTGATGAATTGAAATGGGTGAAAGGGGTGAAGACGAATTTCTCGCGTCCTCAAATGCTGCAAACATGGGTTGTCTCTGGTGTTATCAGGGTGCTCTGCTACTCCAGTACTACACTGCTGTGTGCACTGGTTTCCGTCTAGCTCGGAGGTATTTGATATTGACTTCTCGAAGCGCAGCTTTGAACTCTGGGCACACTGGAGCCCACCAAACCTCGAACCCTCTGGTACGTTTAATTAAAAAGCTTCGTACGTGGTGCACCCCTTGAACCACCTTCGTTTCATCTCTCTCTTCCAAGCCTGGACCTTCTGGCTATGCGATATGTACGTCGATAGTCAACCACCCTTTGCAGGTTTCTCTCTTTCGACTCTACTCGAGATCTCCATTCCATCTGGAATGTTATCCCGCACGTTCTGCATTTCGACGCGTGTTAACTATTTCAAGTCTTTGCGTGCAACGCACGGAAGGAATTTTCTCAAATGATTTTTTTTTCATCCTTCGTTTTATCCTTTTAGACCGGTTGCTTGAATTCACGGTATGGATTGCTATGTAAATTCTAAATAAAGAATAAATATATGGGAAGCAGAATAAATTTGAGAACGTAAGTCGGCATATAGTCAAAATAATAGGAGGGTTGTGACTGTTGTTCGTAACGAATGAATAGGGCTGTTGACTGAGCTTGTCGACGTATGATTTTATTTACCTGCATCAACATCGTTTGCGTGAAAAATGTAAAGCTGCAACGATTTCCAATAATAACAATTATTCACGAGAGACTTCATTACCAATTTGCCTCGGGCTGCTTCTATTCTTTATTTATGGACAAGCTCATTATTTCTGTGCAAGTAAGCATATGAAAAATTCTCTTTCTCTCTTTTCCTCTGCACTGTCTTTCCGTCTTCGTCAAGTTCTCTCCTTTCTCGATATTTTTGTCTTTTCCCTCTATCCTCATCATCCACCGTCCCATACTTCTCATTCTCATCCTCGTTCTCATACTTCCATGGATTTTTCTACAGCGCAGCAACCAAGTCACGGATTTTTCAATTAGCTACCACCGAACAGGCACAAGTTATACGTTTCTACCAGGGTGAATTATCTTGAGCGCGAAAATACAAGCCGAGGATGCACGAGGATACACAAAAGCAAATAAGCGAAAAGTTCTCCAGAAATGGATATAGAAGTCCAGTGGGCCCCAGGCTCTTTCGAGACTCCAGCATCCCTCCCTGTGCCTCCATCATACATCTAGTAATACTTGTGTACCCGGAGAAAGATGATCGAAAAGCATCCCTGCGATTCGCCAAGTTAATAAATATTCGCGAAATCAATCAAGGAGTTCAGCGTACATCCCGCTGCTTTCAATATAACCGACGGCACGGCTGGCTTAATAAGAAACCAGAGCCTTATAAATGACCGGTAAATATTCATGTCGAGGCTGCGTACGCCGCTGTTATGCAGATGAGCTAGGATATTGCATACGTATGTGTATACGTATACCTATATATATGTCGGCCTCCTACGGAAGCCCAGTCATCTTACTATCTACGATCGGAAGCGCTGCGACGCGATGCGACACACATGCGCGATCCTTCGCTGTCTTCCAAAGGGATTGTCTTCGGTGACTCCTTGCCAGATGAGAGTAAGGATAACCTAAAAATGTCCTGTTATCTAGTCTTACCTACTCCTGTGAAATGTAAGATTTCATTTTTAATAAAATGGAATATAAGAATGAAAAACACGTAATGGTTCGCAGTACATGGTGTGCCCAACATGAACAGAAAAAAAACCTGTAAAATTCTGTAAAATAAAAATATCGTCGTAACATCTAGGTCCTCGTAAGCGGGGAGAATTTTTGTGATTCATTCCGAGACTGTTCATAATCTGTACAAACAAACTGAGCTAACAAGCCCGGGGGCTAAACGGGGCGACAGGTTTAAACAAGATTATCAAACGATTAAAAGAATTTCCTTGGCCCCCGGTAATTTCGCCCGTCTATTCAGCTCAGAGTCGAGAGTGGAGAGAGAGAAAGAGAGAGAGAGAAATCAATTTATTCGATTTAGGGCAGGGCCCCATAAACCGGTGAATACATAAGAAGAGATAGAGAGGGAAAGAGAGATAAGTTTCGAAGAGATACCATAAGGAGGGAGAATGAGAAGCAGGGAAGTGAAAACAGAGATAAGTCGTGAGAGGGTACAAGAGAAGGAAAGAGAGAAGAGGAAGCGAAAAGACGCAAGAAAACCAAGAGGGAATAACGGATCGGAGGTTAGCCCCGGGAGGCTCTTTTGTGCAGCAATGAAAACAGCTTGTTTCAAAGAACCGCGACGGATACATTTTTAATTACCTCAAATATCACTCTCCGCGCTCGCCCAAGTTCCTTAATTAAATGTCATATTGCGTCCCGGGGCGATTCTCGACCGAAACGTTCCAAATAACTGATAGAGCAAGTCGAATGAGCTGTGAGAAAATTAGCAATGTTACAAAGCACAGTTATCTGACCTTACAATATTTATGTGAAAATTATTCGGGACTGAAGTATCGCTCAGTACGTGTTTTCTAAAAAACTTCAACTAACGCTTTTAATTCATTGCTTCTTTAGAAGTGCCATATCTCTTTTTTTTATGAATTCCAAACGGACGATTCTCCATACTGATCGTGGGATTCTCTCGTAATAGAATTGCAATACGGTCCTTGGTTAGGATATTAGAATATTCACCTGGAGTACAATCATGGACTAGCCAAGTAACTAAATTTGAATATAACAACGGCTCGAACTCATACACACCGTGTTCTGGGCATAAACTACTCGGATACATATCTATCCTCGAATATTCGCAAGCTGGGCTGTCTCACATGCGTCGTTTACCCTATTGCTAATCTCATGCTGCTAATTTTTATTGGTTACTTCGCCCCTCCCCTAGAAAAAGGGAAAGGTTCTATAAACAGAAGCATTGAAACTATCGAGAATCATACGACTTATTGAATAAAGAAAGAAAAAAGAAATCAATGAGAAGAAAAAACAGTTGAACCACTCGTAAAGGCAAAGGCCAAGGGAAGGAACACATGGTCATTTCTAGCTGATATGTGATCATTCTTTGTCAAGAAGACGTGTCGCAGCTCGACACAGTCACACACGGTAGTTTTGATCGATGCGCATGTAACTTTCGAGAGAATCAAAAACGATATGATGAAAATAATCTGTTACGCTTCTGGTGTGCAATATTAGTTACCACTTGGCTCTGTTTTTGGTTTCTGTTATTTTTTTCAAGAACATACATGAAATTCCATTGCGCCACAACTAGAAAATTGGTTACCTAACTCCATGAAATTTTAGACCAGTGACATATGCATGTCACGTGGTATGCTAAGAATTTGCGTACTCCGGTCGAGAAACGGTACTATTATTTTTTCTTGATTTTTACTTTTATCTCTCAGTCAGATGTTTGACATATTTTGGAAAATGTAGAGAGAGCGCAGAGGATCGCCCTGAATGTTTCCATTTTTACGTGGTCTCTTTGACTCTCTTCTATATCTGTATCCTCTTTGCAGTAACATTTCTCCACTATACAATTTCAACTATTTTGCTAGGGGTTGCAAGGAAACGCTGGTGGGAATATTATAATTCTGAAATACTTTCCGTAAGCAATAAAGTTATAAATAATTTGTCTAGTCCATATTGAGTCATTAATTTTTATAAATCAGGATGATACTTTGAATTATGGTGTTAACCAAGAATAAAGATAATTAGGTAAAAGTGGAGTGTGGTATGGTATAAGTACTTGAAGAATACAAATTCACCGCTAGCGGGGTTAACCAAGCCCGTGATTTTACTGGCAAACAGAAACACGTATTCGCTCTCTTGTACCTTGACTCGTTCACTCGTTCCCTGTATAAGCCAGTCAGGGAGGCAGACAGGCAGGAAGGGAATGAGCCACCCTCATGGACCCCAGCAGCACCTCAATGACATTCCACGTTTGAGTACGGATTATAAATTATTTAATCAAGCTCACAAGAGCAGCGAGTAAGTTCCGACGAAATAAGCAAAAAGAAAATATTTACCCCATTATAAACGGGAGAGTGAAAGATACCGGTGGGTGGAAGATGGGTGGCAGCATTGGAGCAGAGTTGCCTACTTGTTTATTTCAGGGTGGAGCAGCAGAGAGGGTGGCTCGAGGCAGTAATAAGAACGACGGCATAGTTTTAACTTCTCTTTTATGTCGGCATTTTCCGCGGCGCTGCTTTGTGCGAATGAAAGCACAAATTGCCAGAGCGCCTTCAGGGAGACATTGAGACACGACGAAGACTTCTACCTTTCTCCTCCTTCACTTCCTCTCCTTTCACCCTACCATTCGTATCGCCCTACAATCCTCCTACAGGACTCTCCAACCATTTAGCCTTCTCTTCCAGAGAAAAGAGCATACCCGAACTACCATTGTCTTTGTTTTCTGTGTCATTTTACTTCTTTCAACTCTGCCCATGTGTTTCTTTTCTGAAAACATGTCACCTGCTGATTATTCAGTAGTACGGTAAGATAGTCGCCAGACACTACAGTAGACACACTTAAAATGCAGTATGATAGTCATTTAATACTTTGTGATTTTACAAGGATATCCTGATGCCATTGTGCATCCTCTATTGTATGGCTGTAGCATGTATGTTCCCTGGGACATGCCATGTGTACGAGTGCGAGAGGTTAACTTGAAAGTGGCCAAATGTTTAGACAATGTACGTTGACACAGAAGAAAAAAAAGAAAAGGCAGCAACCCGAGAAACTCGTCCCCGGAAAAAGGAGTAGGTACAAGTAACCCGGAGAAAGGGTCGAAGAAGAACGATAGGGAGAGAGGGAGGAAGAAGTAAAAGTAAAAGAGAGAAAGATCAGGGTTTGTGTGTACGTACGCTATGGTTTAAGATGCGTTATCGTATCTTTTATTCATAAGCTAAGAACAAAGCCTGCGTTTATCCTGAGGACATCTCAGCCGCACGCGGTAGCAAAGTCTACGCAACGCTACACATCGTGCCGCACGCCCTCGTCCCTTGGTTGTATTAACGTCGCGTTGCCGTTGCGTTTAAATCCGCCTTAACGTTACGTTATGCGCCAGGTAGGGTGACTGTGCGTAAGTGCATATTTGAATACCGCGAGGGTTTCATAACGTATATAGAAACAGTACAGGGTCATTCATTTCAAGACGCACTGGTCACTTTTGACAGCTGTCAAAGTCACTCGTAATTATTGGTACTTTTCAGAAAAGAAAACCTATGGTCAAAATAATTAGTGATATTCTTATTATTGACAAAACTTAAAACGTGTTTGCAACTATCCAAATTTAATTATATTACATAATTAATTAACACGATGTCACGGCAGATGTAAAATCTCAATGTTCCGTTTAAGCTGAATCGCCCTGTATATTCAGAACGCGAAGCGAAACAGAGCCTATTCAAAACAAGGATTGCAACCACTTGTGGGTCGTCGGAATTGCCCTAATAAAAATGTTACACCGCTCTCCTAGTGGGTCGGTCGAGAGGGACGAAGGGAGGAGAGAAAAGTCTCTCAAGTGAACCGAAAAAAAGGCTCTCGATGGTTCTTGCAGATAACTGCGAATACGGTAGCTCAGCCAAGGGTATCTCTGTCATTTGTATCTCGACGGAGCCACCCTTGAATGACAATGAATGCTAAGGGCTCGAGGCTTTCGGTGCCGAAAGCTAACAGAGAACAGAACGTCCGTTATCTCTGGGGACTTACTTCATGAACTTTCACCTATCGCCTACATCCTGCTACCTTCTATCTACCTCCTAGCCCAACTGTCTATTCCTTAACCCTGTCTCCTCCTCACTTTGATACAGACCGATTGACAGTCCTACAATAATTTCTCGACAGCGACAGAAAGAGTATCTTGTCGAACTCTTGCCCCCTGACCTGGTCAATCATCTTGGTATCTTATCAATGCACGCAATCTTGCCCTGCATACAAGAGCACTGGCAGAAAGAATCAGAATTACTTCGAGACAGAATGAGAGAGGTAGCGAAGAGATAAGGATGCCTGGATGCGAGGAAGGAGCAAAGAGGAGGTTGAAATGACGGGTAGTGGGTGGATCGGCATGATTTACGAGGACTGGCGTCCTGGGCTCAAGCCGGACTCCAGAGACGCCTCGCTGATAGCGTCAGAGCCACATAAGTCATCGAGACTACCTAGGGGTCCCTTTCCCTTTTCTGACTCCGCTTCTTCTGCCCTTTTTCATACTCACCCCATACGTGCTGCATCCTATTCTTAATCTTCTTTGGACCCCCATTATCGAGCCTCCGCTCCAATTATAACGGTGGCAATACAGCTGGAATTATAATTGGTTTATTGGGAAGACAACACAAGAGGTTGAAGTGGTGGTTAAGGAGGTTTAAGGTCCTCCACCAAAAACAAATCGTACCAGGACGCCTTCGCTATAAACACCCTCTCTATTTTCTCATCTCAACCAGAATCTTGGTACATATCGAAGGAACTAATAAAATGCGCCTATTCTTCTTCACTTCTTAGTAATCTAAGGGACTGACAATTGTAGGCATTGCGATGCTACAAGAATCCCAAGAAACGAATACGAATCTAGTGTCTTCCTCTGTCGAAATATAAAAAATGAATCTACGAGATTATAGAGCGAAGTATAAAAAAGATACAGCAAATTCGGTTGACGTTCGATACTAGGAAGTTAAACGAGATGTTGCTCGTGCTGTCCCAATTAAGTCTGATTTTCTTCGTTTCCTTCCCGGTATTAGTGTCACGGTTAGCGAGCAATCTCGGAATCTCTAGTATTGTGTGCCGTCCGTTCGTCCACTTACATTCACGGCATGAATATTACATGCTTCTTACCCACCGGAAAGATAATTGTCAAGAGTTCTAAATAAGCCAAGTATGGCGTTGGATAGACGATACATAATACATAATATGAGGAGTAACAATAAGTGTAAATGTAAAAGAAATAAAAAGAGTCAAGGGACATACTGATTTCTCGTCGAGGAGAGAGGGAATCGTATGATAGGATAATGATACATTTTATAGGGTAACAGCAGAGATTCTAGATGAGATTATATATGACGTGAATAAGCTTATAAGATTTAGTAGCAAAGAAATCTTCGCATCTATGATGATACTATGATGATCCTATCATACACGTTGAATCTAACTCAATGTGATCCTAACATCAGTAGCCGGTGGAATTCATGATACTTGACTGATCTGTTCTGTAAACAGTTTTTGATGTCTAATAGATGATTCCGAGTTTAGGCTACTACTACCAGCGTCTCTCTGGGCTCCCTGGCTTCCAAGTTTTTAATAGGGCTAACCGTTTTCTAAAACCAGCCGGTTTAGCCTGGAAGGCACGACCCATTTCCCGGACATAAATCAACCTGACGTGAGCCCTATGGAGCGCCGTTGTTATGGCATTTCTGAAGGTGGGCATTATCGACGACTCGTCTGTAATTAAGGTAGATAGCAAGACAATCACCATCTTGATGAGAAACCGAAATTCAATTCCGTCTGGGCCGGACGTATTATCCATGTATGTTATGTATCTACCTATAACCCATAACACAGCCAGACGCTCGGCGTCGTTCTTTCTCAAGTTGGTAATTCCTGAGCATCGTAGATATTTCGATAACTTCTTGGTAATTTGCAGAAAGATCCATTTAATTGAACAAGGAATCGTTTGAATAGAGATATTGAACAAATTAAGGTTTAAGAAAAGCTAGCTTGCATTTACGTCTGTAGCTTAGTGACAATCTACCTGGAAATCGATGACAGGTGTCAGCAGGAAATAATCTTCGGGTAACGGACGTTGACAGTTAAGAATTCAGTCTGTTGTATTTTCGTTCGAATATGTATATTTTGTTGGATTGTGTAAAATTTGGTTATTTAAAAAATCTGTGGAAATTTTTCATAATTCTTTGTCAACTATCCATTAAATGACAACTTTGACAGGGAGGCTTGAGATTGGCTGCCGGTGTGGTGTTGGAAAAATGGCAAGGGACAGGCAATGATAGGGGCCATACACCCAGAATCCAAAATCTAGACGCTGCACGCCTTCTCTGAAGTAACCGCTAATTTTCTTGGACAACCACAAAACCGCAAGAATAATAACAGTCCCATTCAAGTCTCATATTAAAATGCACAAATAACCATGCTTATGAGCGACCTCTGTGATTATTTACGGATAAATCTTGTGGCGGTAGCCGTTCCCACTTCATCCACAGGAATAAGCTTTAGAGACTCTGGTCGAATCTCCAAACTTTGGACCACGGACTGAAATGGAGATAAATTAGTAGTAAGAAAGACGAGGATATGAATTGCCACTTTGAGCAACTCTGTAAATGGGACCATGGGTATGGATATTCTGGATAGGAATTAGTTTGGAGAATCCAACACTTCGATATATCATATTGGTTATGCTACTAGAGGGAGTTTAGTTCTGCTTTGTTTAAGCATTCTCCGCGTCAAAATGGAAAATCAATGCTCGCGCGATATTAAAATTTGACGGGACCTGAAAGTAGGTTATGTTCGCACCCCCTATCCTTATCCTCACCCTCTTACTCTCATAAGACAAGCGACGTACCAGGGGTGGTAGATGCTAAACGCTTTTAAAATTTAACTTCCTACCGAGTTGGAGCGGCCTGCTTGGATTCTCGACGGAAATTCATTTCTTTAGAACAACAGAAGCTACCTATTACATAGGCATTTAGATTCTATGAGATTTTGTCACGTCGGAATTTAATAGTCGCTAACTAGATACACAATTCTCTGAACGTACTATATTAAGGATATAGTATTAACCATACGGTACTGCCCTCAATAGTAAAGTTAATCGTATAAGGATTGGATTTGAGTCAGCTGGAAGTACCAGCTGTGTGAATCATTGGTCCACCTCTTACTTAAGATCGGATATTCCATCTAATAAGATGTATTAGGAATCTTTTTGCAGTGAGGTTAAATTATAGCTCAGCGTCTTGGTAGAGCGTAGGTACTCTTCCATATCCAAGATACTATACGAGCACAGCTGGATGTCTGTATCTCACGTTTCAATATATCTCAATTATATCGTAAATAAAATATGACTGGCTAGTTACGTGCGACCGGTAAATTGGCAGCTGAGGCGTCCGTTAGCAAACCTGTTCGGTTCTCAATATTGTCAAGCATATTCCTTGTGACAGACTAATAAAAATTCTAACACTGAGTTTTCCGGTTTTCTAGTCAGTATCGTGATCCCAAATTTCCTAGTATTGCTAACAATTGTAGTCGCAGCAACAGATGTAGCAGCTATATTTGCAAAATCCCTGGTATAGCAACACCCTTATAAAAAGTATTTGAGAAGTTCTCTCCCAAAGCGAAGATCGCTCGTCGACTTTAATGCGATAACGGGAAATTGCGTAAAAAGTGGATGCGCCCGCGTGCGGGTCAGACAGATCGAGCCGTGGAGGCCACGTGAGTAGTGTATGTATGTGTGTGTGTGTGTATAGATCCTATAGTGTATAAGGTAAGACCTCGCGGTTGGCGATGCGTGATAGCATAAATAACGAGCATAACTTTCGACTCGTGAAACGCGACTATGGAGGCGGCCGCGCATTGCTACGTAACTTTTTCAAAAAAAAATACTTGCTAATCGATCTCACAAAAGGCAGCCATTCTTTTTGGATTCTTTTAATTTATTTATACCCTCGTCTTCCTCCTCGTCTTCCATTTTTTACTTGGCCTTACTAACTCTTCCCTCCGTCGCTGTCTCTCTCTCTCTCTTTCTCTCTCTCTGTCTCGCTTTTACCATTTACTAGAATTTATCCACAGACAGAGGAGAACCAGGAGTTGGTTCGAAAGAGCATTTCGCAGGCCTGTCTTCGCTTTATTTTGCGTTAAAGCGACAAGTTTAATATCCCTGCGCTCGGGAGGGTGCTCGTAACCCCAACCCACCCCGGTGTAGCGAGGTGAAACTTTAATACAATTTCATTTGCCTCTCGCTGACAAACTCCCTACTTTCCCTCTCGCTCACTCACCTTCTCACCCTTGGTTGTCCTTATCTACCGGGTTCTTTACTGGTTCTGAAGGAAGACTATTTATAATCATAACTCCCAGGGAAAATGTTTTCCTCCGGCGACAACCCTGCCAAACCCTCACCAGACAGAGGGAACGCTCCTCCCCGTCAGAGATGGTGAAACAAAGTGAGAGCCAACAAGCGTACCAACTCTAGCGACTAAGGAAGTGTTGGGAAAAGTAATAAATTTGAGGAAATTGTGTGGTCCGTGCGACCCTAAGACTCTGCTTACATCAAAAGAATTATTTCGTCGCAAAGCATTTCTAAAGATGATTTTTTTAAATAACATTGCACGAAATTTTAATTCCTGGTTTTCGAATCGTTATCTTAGGGTTATATTCGGAGTTTGGAAATTAAGAAAGTGAAAAGAAAGATCCATACAGATACACGTAAGTAGATGTGCACACGGGAGAACCTCGTAACGGTTGCTCCGCTCTTTTTGTTGGTGTTTCATGAAAATGCGTGGCCGCAACTTCGACTCAAAAAAAGGAAGAACAATGAAAAAAGACAATTGTACGTTCAGTAAATAATGCACGGCTGAGCATTGCAGTCTGCGAGAGCGACGTTACCCAGCGCCGTTTCCCGAAGGAAATTAGGAAACGCAGGCAAGCAACCCTGTACGCCACCTCATCCCCTATCACGCTACCTGGACCAAGTCACAAATGTAATATTCACAGAATAATACAGCCGACCCGACGCCCCAGAATACCGAGGCTTTATTTTTCCCTTTTCCTTCTGGTTTCACCTTCGTTTTTAGCGTCGCCGGTTCTGTGCTTCTCTGAACGTGTTAATAGAAACTTAATATCCCTCTACAAAGTAAACTTAGAAGACTCAAAGTGACCAAATTTTTTTCAGATAGAAACTTATACATTTACATCAGTAAAAAGTTTTATTTTCTCAGCAGAAGCACGTAAAATATTATGAGTTTGATCGAATCGGATAGTATTCTCCTAACCGATTTGTCCCCAGTGTCTATACTACTACAGCACTTTCATGTACGGTCTCATATATTGTCCACAATGATATCGGCGCGTCTCTGATTACGCAGAAACATGCCTGGCTCGGTATCTCAAGACATCGCGTGGCATAAAACCCGATACACCAGTAGTTATATCTATCTAAGGTGGCTCACAAAGGCACAACCTGACGTCTCAATTTTTTCTCATGTGAGATAAGATTGTTTACTCGGTGGCGACGGTGGTGATCATTAAAATGAAAATCTTGCTGTGAGAGCCTTTAGCTAAAATCACATACGAAGAAGGATCCATATAACAGATAAACTAAAAGTTTAGAGTCCAGGACATAATGTAAGACAATGAAGAATAAAATGCTCACAGATGAAGTTTATATTTCGTCAACTTGAAAAATTCACAGAGTAATTTACGTTCTGGATCGCAAATCATTCTGGCCATTAGCCCACGTGGGACGATATCGGGCGTAAAGGTTGTTCGGCTAAAGGTAAGAGGGTAATCCTCGACTGATGTGTGTTACGAGAGGTCTACCCGCCCGCGCACTCATCATCACTGAGATAATGGAGTGGGCGGTCCTCGAAGGATGCTGGATGGCAGCATCCAGGATCCAGGGTCCAGCATCCAGCATCCTTCTGGACCAGTCCACTAAAGAAAAGACTCCCAGGCAAAAACGGACATTCAACGAACCCGCTTCGCCAACAGGACTATAAAATCATTTTGAATTCTTCCGCCAGAGTCATCGCAATCGACTGCCCTACGGATAACTCAGATATACTGTGAATAATTTTTTTTAATCATTAACTTAAGAAAACAAAATTATAAGAATGGTTTTTTATTTTTTCTCTATTATGAACTTATCAACTCGTGCAATATTTATTAATTGATTGTCCTGCGCACTCCTGATGACACTTACGCCTACTGCGGGAGGTCGTCTACTTCATGAGGTGAAATAGGTACTGCCCATGCAACGAAGACGGCGAATGTTCATTGGCTCGAAAATTTTAATAACCCACTCAATGATAGGTCGGAGCAGTACGCATGACCGTAGGAGATGTCACCACAGTGCTGTGGCGACACGCATTCCGTGGTGACACACTCCCACACTTCCGCACTCCCGCAATCCGAACCTAGCTGAGTCCCAATGCTCTCCTCTTGGGAGGTTCCAAGCCCAGGAGTCCTGCCGTGTCGCAGAGTAATCTGAATAGCGCATGCGTTCCAAAGGATGTCGCCGTTAAGGATATCGACTGGTATATCCTTATATTGGTACCAGGATCAGGACCAATCAAGAATCCAGCATCCTCAGTTAATATCGCTGAAGACTAGACATTAAACTTGGGTATAGACTTAAAAAAAAAAATACAAAAAAAAACATTCTAAGAATCCAAGTTTTATTGAGCATCTTTCTTAGAAAGTAAAAATATGATAAGATGTCAGAAATTATTACATAGAGTACATTCCATCCAAGATTGTGCCATAATTCCCAAAAGAGTTGAAATTATTTCTTACTGGTACCCAACTGGTTCTTCAACGTCTGGAAAGGCACTGAATAAATCTGAAAGTTCATAGCGAAACGGTGTAGACGTAAAAAGCAGAGATGGAGATGGAGATTCGAGTTGAGGACGGATGAGGTGACCCGGGACTCCGGAGTAGCTGAGGATCGATACGAACGGCGCGCGCTGTGTCCCCGTCTGCCATTGGTCATCGCGGAGGCTAGACGTGCCTGGTTTCTCCTTTCCACCTCCTGGTTCTCCTCCTGGACTGGCTCGACTTCTCCTCAACTTCTCCTACATCTCCTCTAGCACGTTTGTCCGAGCATTCTACCCACCTATCAGCCTCCCTTATCCTTCTCCTCGAAGACCATCTACCTACTGCACCTTGTACCATCACCATCATCCATCCACCCATGTAAACCCTTTTCGCACGTCCTCCAGGACTCTACTGAACCAGTGCATACCTCAATCCTTGATTACGTGCCAAACAGCTACTCGGTGCTTCTTGTCTTATCAGATGGTACAGACATGTGGTTCGCACATTGAAAATCTCCTATTAGATCCTAGCAAAAAGAACCGACAGTACCTTCGCGCAAACTCTAACTCTATTGTAGACACTGCAAATTCATATGTCTCTGTGCCTGTGTATGAACACACATAGAGCTAGTGCTAGAATCTCTAACAGTAGATCCCTGCGCAACTTATCCTACACACGTGACGCGTGCATAGTCACGCGTTAATGTGCGCATCGCGTGGACGGCACTGCTCCCTTTGATTTATCACCCTGGAGCAATATCGATGGAACCCTGCGGGACTCACGGTAGTCTCCATCCTTGATAAAATATACTCCAAGCCTGAGAAAAGATCCTAGATAGATTACGTACCAAGAGAGTGTCGGTTCGCCAGTAGGCACCTTGTTGGTACCTACACAGTACCTGGTGCATTCACGGAACACATCAGCAAGAGATCTCGGTTGGACTAGTACGTTAGTGAGAATCTCAGTAAAATGATAAAACGATTGATTAGAAGAGAGGATAGAGTCCAGGCAAGGACGTGTAGTAGCAAGTAGTGTTACCACCATGTAGAAATGTGGATAGCATGCTCAGCCTTCGTGTACTGCAGAACATAGTTAACCAGCTACATTGTACCGAATGTCTTAGGCTTTGATGGGACTCGAACACTTGGTATAGATGTTGATCGTGTATATGAGAATATGGCGGAGGTGAACGGGACAGTCATGAGTCCCACGATGACTGTCAACGCGCAGACCGCAAAGCCATCAGGGATACGGTAAGCCAAGACATAAGGTGAGACAGAGGCAGAGTCTCATACCACGCTCGGAAATGGCTACTGAATATGGATGAGTCGAGAAACGGACACACTCTCATGCTCACGACGGAGACATAATTGCCTTAATTAACGCTAATATGTTAAATCGCGACGGTTTCCTTTGTCCGCTCTTCTGAGGTGCTCGTATGATGCCACCGTTAAAAACCATCCAGTATTCCCAGCACACTGTGACACATTGACGACAATTAAATATTTACCAAAATTAAAAGAAAGAAGAAAAAACATCATGAATTTTCACATATCATTATCACGTATGGGAACTCGAGATAAGAAATTATTCGAATTCTCTGTATCCTCAGGACATTAGCTTCGGGTATTCCATCTGGCAAATGACTTTGAACTCCAAGTCTCACTGTCAAAAGATTCTCCAGGGTACCTGGAACTGTGTTGCAGAATGCAGATACATAAATTCATGAGCAAGCAACAACCAGTGACGCCACGCTAGCTTCCGTGCCGCACAGCGGCAATCGTATTCATGAACCGACACGGTAATTAAGGACACTAGCTCGCCTCGCAACCGGAAGTCGCCTTAAGAATCCTCCCTCCGCGATGGAATATTGCCGGAAATACTTATGCATTTCGTTCGTTTCGTAAGAAACGCTACTATTTCATAGTTGGGACGGGGACCAGCAAAATGAAACACCTACTGCAATACATATTATTCCTATATGCAAGTCGATTCAAAATATTTAATCTCGCAAGGTATTTGCGACCTCATCAAATGCCAGTTGTACAGATATGAACCGAGGCTCTCCTTTTCTTTAATGCCTTAAGTGGCAATGTAACCTCCAAAACTGTACCGTGTATATTATATAGGTGGAAGCCAATTATTTGCCAAGTCGAGCCGAAGGCAATGATAACTTCAGACAGAGCATAATTTTGAGCACCACGAGTCGCGCAGTACGTAGCTCAGCCGAGCTATAATGAAGATATAACCAAGCCGACTGCCGAGACATCTTTACGTCCTCAGTGCTTGGCTTGTTACTTGCTTATGGCATGGGTTACGATACTTCGATGCTACAATGCTCGAATCTTGACTGTCTCTTTCTTTTTCTCTCTTTCTCGCTCTCTGTGCGGACGTTGCTGTTAATCAAAAGCTCATGCCAAGCACTGGCACTAACGATCTAACCGACAGAGGACCAAGTATCGTAGAAACTGCTGTAGCTTATTGATATCAAATCATTCATACAATATTCGATAGATCATCTTGTCAAAATTCTTATTTGATTATCATGAATGCCGGCAATGGCGAAATGAAATGAATTGGCATTCAGAATTTTTCGAAAATTTATATTAAAGCATGCGTTGGTACTATCCTAGGATTGGTACCTATGCCTGTACATTTTTATTTACAGATTGCAAAGCTATAGTGGGTTTTAAAAGGAACCTTGCATATATAGTATATCAGACTGGTTGGATCGTTGGCTGGTCACTGGTTGGCGAGTGTGGGGCCATTCATGGTGTTCATTTCAATTCAGGTTTAATTGAACGCTGCTCAATATTGACGAGTTAAATAATTGTCTTTGCTGAAGAGTGCCGCGCTGTTGCGTATATGTTAAATGATACCACTGGTATATTCATGGCTGTACCTGAATATATGCCAGTGCAAACATAATGACTTTTAATGGAAATATGAGGATCAATAGATATCGTAGTATAGGAAGTAGTCATCCTGGGTATAATTCCAATTGATTGTATAAATCAGGTATATTTCACGGGCATAAAATAATACTAAGATTAAAAATTATATTGTTTTAAAACCAAATTCTTGTTTCCACGGGGGCGATGGTTCTTGCTGTTCATAGTCTACGGAGAGGTTACTTATGGTAGATGGTTTAACGAGTTTAAAAAAAGGTTAGAATCTACTTTAGAAGGAAGTACCTTGATCTAGGTAGGTAACAACACGTGCCACGCCCGCATTCAGTTCAGACGCGATCCGCATTATAATCCTATTACCGATTTACTTCTTTTATAGCATATTTAAATCTCTCTCTTTCTCTTTCTCTTTCTTGTTGTCTGTCTTTTGCTTTACTCCGCTTGCAGACCAACACTTCTTTACTGGCTCACTCTATTCTCGTATATACCTCATTCTCTCACGTGGTCTCTCTTTCTCATCTTCTTCTTCTCCTCCTTCTCCTACCTTCTTACCTTCTCATCCTTCTCAACTGTACTCAGGCCAACAACCTGCACTGACGGCTGCGCGTAAAATTGGCCGGAACGCATTTTTCCATTAGGCCGTTGTTGAGCCGCATTACAAATTGCAGGTATAGGAACTACTCTGTGAGCAGGTTGTCTTAGGAGAAAAGAAGCAGGACCTACCCTTCCACTTGTTCATCCAGATGATTTTATCCTGTCCTTCCTTATATTCATCCTGAATACACGTACATGACTATGTACAGTTTTTCAGACCTCATTAGAGATGCTATGATATCTTATACCTCATTGCAGTTCTGTCTAAGAAGATTTCTGAAGTACGTCATAAAGAAGTGACTGCTGAAGGTTAGAGTTAGGTTGGGTTCGATTAAAAGGACTTCCATTAAAACTTAAGACCGACGGTTCCTAAATGAACTAAGTGCGAATGTCGTTAGGATGAAATAGCTTCATCGTGGGAATTAGCGTTTTTAATATTACATCGCCAGTTCCTTCCCGGTAAAAAGGGCACATGTTGGACCCCAACTCCCAGATTCTGCGTCGTGCTCGTAACGGGCTGTACGCCCTATCTAAGGCTAAAAGGATTCGGCAATAAACAACGGTGAGTCTTGAAATTACGAAGGGCGTCGCAATCTGCATAAAAATCCCCCATACCGCTACTACCTAACAGGGGTTAGTCCAATGGATTAGCGATGTACCACCATAGAAAAAAAGGAAACTAACTACTAGCATTACTGGTTACTTTTTTGTTTTATTTTATTCTATGTTTCACTATTCATTAAGGTCCGATGCCATTTCATTTTTATATCAAGCCTAGGATGATGTTTCCATGGGGACCGAGGGTTCTTTACTACAAATTAATTACCTAGGCTTTTCTAAAGAATACATAAAATCAATTATGTATCATTGTATCTGTCGAATTTGATTGTGTTATCTAAGATTGAATTTTTTGTTTGTCCAGAAGCAACAAAAGGTCGTGAAGAAATTGGTCCACGACGATGTGCAAGAAGCACGACTTATCCTGGGTAAGTGTATCTAATTACCCTGGCGTTTACGTCAACGTTTACAGTGATTTACGGCAAAATTGTGGCAGCGACCTTCGCCCGAGACGAGAGCTAAGCGGTTCGCGGCTAAAAACTCTGAAAGATTCGGTCATTTATCACGGCGGCGTCCTGTGGTGCCTCGAGGCTCAAGGAAGAATGAAAAGGGGTGGAATATAATCCGTTGGACAGACTAATCGCGGACTAACTATCCACATATTATCTAGAATAATTTCACGTTATACTGGGCTTCGGTGAACGCCTTCGTTCTCCGTATATCTCGACATTGCAGAATATTATATATATGTAATACAACACAGTTAGGGCTCCTGAAGAAAGACGTCTCATGAATGTCATAGAATGGCCGATCATTTGGATAAGGCCTCTTAGAGTTTTTGAAAAAATGATCAATATCGATTTCTGATGTTGTACAAAATAATCAAGAACAACAATACTGGGGACGTAAACTACGTCATGTGGAGTTTGAGCGCACACCTACGTGTCAGGGGTACACACATAACGCCTTGAAATTACAGAGTGCCAGTGGTGCCAAGGTCCATCCATCACGGGGTCCGTAGGTCCCAGAGAGACCCAGGGAACCGCCCCGACGTTTAAGTCGTTAGCAATTTCCTGCACGGGACTATTTTCAGGCCCAAATTCCATATGGTCCGATAATATCCGATAATATAACAGGCCATCCTCCCATACACCCCCCGCTCTACCTTCTTGTAATTTCTTCGAATGCCCATTTTCCAAATTGAGCTACCTTCTTTCAAATTTAATTTATCATCCACTCGCAACCTCCCTAAGTCCCTTCGAACAATCAAATCAACAATTGGCATAATCCTGTTCAGACTTTTATTACGGTTTTACTATTATTCAAATATGGTTTCATTTTGCATGACATGTGTTACGTTTTACCGTTAATCACAAAGCTTACTTGATACTCTGCTAACCCGAGCGTAATGATATTATTCACGCCATCGTTGATTCATACGTTTTGTTTTTATTAACATCTCACATTTTAATTCGCTTACTGCGTTCTATAACATAGACGCACTTACCAAGAGACAGAGTCTCGAGTCACTTGTCAAGTGGGTGCAAGTAAAAATAGGCCAGATACAATATAAGCCAGGCTAACTGTTACCAGAGAATACCAGTAACAGGTTTCGTGAGCCGCCGCTTGGCGGCAGCACCTGCTAGCTTGTTACGATATCCTGGACTCGCATGATAAACTTTAGTTTACTGTTCATTGATAATGATGATTTTCAGATCAGGATATATCTGTTCATATGAAGAGTGTCTCTACTCAGACGATAGTCGTTGATATGAATTCTGATAGAAGATTGCTAGATGTTTGTCAGCATAAAATTTTGAAGATTGTTACATCTCAGAGATCCTGTGTAGATGAAAGCAAGTGGAATATGGATGATCCTGCACCTCAGTGGTTGATAGAGGAAGCACTCAATAAGGGACATGAAGTTAGTACATAATTTGGTAGGGTACTTGTTGGATAGTATTCTCACTAAATTTTTAGTTTGCTGAAAAAAGTCAACTCGATCAGACAGTTTGTGTTAAGGATATTACAGAGAATAACGCATCTTTGAAAATCAAGTATGAAAACATTATTATGGAAATTGAAGGGAAATTGGAAGATGTTAAGGCACAGCTGAAAGAGAGTTTCGAGAGAAATTATCTTATTAAGGAAAAATACAGAAGGTTACAACGGTTTAAATATTTCGTATACACGTAGCAGCAATTTAATTCTCGTCCTCCATTTACAATAGGGCTTTACGTAATATCCAATTGGAGGCTGCACGTGAAAATGAAATACTTCAGGGAAAAGTGGTTAATATTTATTCATCGATTCTTGAAAAATTCGCACCTAATCATAAAAGAAAAGTTGCCCGGCGTTCAAAGTACCATAAGCAACTCAAGTCATTTAGAGTATTTTTCAATAAAATGAACACAAAATTTCGAAAAATCCTTCTGGCATCGAACAAGCTGAACCAAGAGCTTATCTTATCAAGAGAATCTTTGGCAGAAAAAGCAACACAGTACGAATCGTTGTACAACTGTTTCGCCAAACTGAAAGATGAGTTGGAAACAACTGGAGTCAATTTGAATGATCTCATAAAAGAGAACAGCTCACTGAGAAAGAAATTTGAAGACACGAGAGAATGGATAGAATTGAAAATTGGCAAAGAGCGTCATGAAAAATCAAATTTTGCTCAATACGAAGAAATACAAAGGAACAGGGAACTCAGGAACTTGAAAAACAAAGCAGAAGAGAATTTTGCTATTATAACTCAGCTGCGAAACAAGTATTCAATAAAAATTAAATTATAATTAAAATCACAGCAAATGATTTTATCATCATTTACAGGCTTTTGCGTTCAGAATCCGCTAATGCGAACAAAGGATTCTTGTTAAACAGTTACAAAAGTCAGCTGGCAGATATGACTAAAGAAAAGGATGAGTACGTAGTAAAATTCAAGGAGCTTGAAAACGAAATGGCGGCATTACGTAAAAACAATGGACAGTTGAAAGCTAAGGTACATCTTTCATTTTCATATATTGTTTAGTAATAGGAACGCTTGTAACATTTATGTAGATTTTGCTGTTGAGCAACGAGAAGGATAAGCTATTGTTTGAGTCTGAAAAAATTGAGAAATCACAAAGCGACGTTAAGGACAAGGTATTATAATAATTAATAGCTACAACTATAAGTAGCTGTAATGTATTTAAAAAAAACGGATTCCTACAACAGGTTGAAAATAAACTAACATTAAAGTATGAAAACTCAATGTTACACGAGATGGACGCTATGAAAGCAAAATCTGACGAAGTTGTCAGAGTCTTAAAAAGTAAACTGAATGCATCTGAAACTTGCAATGCTGAATATTTTGTAGCCATAAAGGTATTTCTGCCAATCAAATTATTCAATCTTTTCATAGAAATTAATGATAAAATTTATAATCAGGAGTTTCTCAAAGAAATTCATGAATGGCAAACAGCACTTGAGACAGAGGAAAAGTTGAGTACTAGCGAAGCCAGTGAGCGGGAAGCTCATGACACAGCCTGCGCCATTTTGAACATAACTCGTGGTCAATTGTCAAGATTTATGAAAGACAAAGCCCCGAACACAGTACGTATCAAGAGCAGCAACAAAAACAGAATCATTGTTAAAGTACCTAGATAAGTGAATGTTACTATTGCAGATCAATTGCTGGTTATTAGATTTTGAAAAAATCACAACAAAAATCAATTTCTCGCATACCCTGATAAAGTTTTTGGTTAAAAAAGTGACACAGCAGAAGGAATGAGAAAATTCTTAAATAATTGGCAGACAGAATTTTATTGATAGCAAAACTAAAGTTACATTGTAATCTCATTAAAAATATGCTAACACAATAAGTAATTATTTGACCATGGCCAAACCCCATTTTTTGTAAAACTTTAATTTTCATCCTAAATGGAATTTGGCCAGTTTTCATAGGAGTACCGTCACCCATATGTTGAGTGCACACGTCATTCTCAACTTCTAACATTGCATAAGAAAAAGTACATAATTCCAAACCGATCCAATCCAGCACCGGTCTAAAGTCAGTAAGCTACATTCACTATCTACTATCATAATCAAGTCTTAAAGTATGATAATCATTAAAACTAATTGCCATTCCTGTCGTCATTAGACGTTACGGAATCAGGAGCAGCCTTTTGCAACTGAGCGCTCTGGTACCTATCATAATTATCAATCTGTCCAAATATCTTCCTTCCAGGAATTCTATCATCGTCCTTAACATTAACTTCCGTCCCAATCTGCACTGACCAAGGAAGACCATGACCACCTCGTGTGTCATCCCGTGAATTTATCTGATTAGCAAATGTACGTTCATCACTAAAATCCATAGAATCCGCGTGCATAGAATTTTCTTTGAGTGCAGCCCGATCATGATCATCAATCCTGGATTGATAAGGTGCATAAGGTCTATCGTAATATCCTGCAGCACGTTTAGGATAAGAGTCATACGAGTCGTATGTATCGTATGGATGTACAGATCTGTATCTTAATTTATTTGGATCAACATTGCCTGGAACACGTTTATAGGCAGTTGAACTGGCGACAGCTAGAGGATGCGACCTAACAACGTTATCATAAGGACGTCCGTAGGATCTGAGATCTACTGGCTTCCTGATGATTTCAGGTAGAGTGGCATAATAGATGATTCGTTTTGGTTTTGCCGTCACCGATTGGGCTCCTCGGTTTCTGCCGTAGATGTCAAGTTCGTCATCGTGATGATGATTGTAATAATAAGGTGATTCGTGAGACCCGCGTGGGTAATAGTCACGTTCCATTCTGTAGCGATCAGGGTAGAATCTCCTAGGCATAGCTATGTTGAAATCACGTTCTCTTATTTTGTCACGATACATGGGCACGTAATCATCGTAATTCCTAGATATTGGCATCTCTCTTGATTCTCGACTATCTGGGTAATCGCGTCGGTGACTCGTTATGAAATCTGTCTTTGGTGGTTGACGACTTCTTCCATTGTCAGATGGCATATTATCTCTAGGTACTTGATCGAGACTGGCACGATGACGAAATTCTACTGAAATCGGTTGCTTCGCCCAGGTTTCCGGTGAGTTCAGCCGTGCTTCGCGGACATTCTTTGTACTGGAAATTTTCTCCATTTTACTATCGGCATCGCGACGCACCCTTGGTGCTCTTCCCATAGCGTCTATGTGCTGTCTAGTGAAGTGATGCATTACTGGTTCGTCTAAGATACTTCTGCGTTCTCTTTCATAAGTATAATAGACTTCGTCACTTGGAAATTCCTCGACTTCCTCGAAATCTCGACGATTTCTTAAAAAATTCTCAAAGGAAGGGCCTTCTATGAGTTCTTCATTTGGATGATAATCAAAATCCTGCAAGTCACGTTTCTCTCGAGAGTGATTATCTTCTGAATCCTGCATGTTCTCATTCTCCAAATCCATTCTAGTCACTCTGAGGTCTTCAAACTCCTGTGGTTCCTCCATAGAGGAAAGTCGACCGACACCGCTGACGCTGCGAACCTCGAAGGCCAATGAGGACACCGATGGCTCCAGACGTGGCCAGGATGGTCGCTCCAATGAATCTGAATTCGAGTATCGTGATACATCCCAGGCTGTACCGACACCCTCACCATGTATTTTTAGTACAGATGAGAGGGCAAAAATGGCCCAAAGGACGCAGGACATCTTTGACCTGTTCATTAAAAAAAAATTGATAATTGTCAATTAATAAAATCGAAAGCAACATATGGGATCTGGTTCATCAGGGTCAAAGGAGTGTACAGATCCAATCGATTCAACGTGAATGTCACTGTGAAATTAACATTTTCAAAAATCACAATAGAATATCAAAGAACCAATGAGATTCGGGCTTTTCCGTCCGGTGATGGGATACGATCTGATCGTCCTCGAAAACTAACTACAAATGGACAACCAGCGAGCCACTAATTCTCCATAACAAATATAATTTCCCCGGCGTTTCCGGCAGCATTATACCAAGTTCCGGCGTCCGGTCGGAATTCTCATTGTCTGGTGATTTACATGAGACGATGACACTGCGATTCAAAACTTTCAAGTTTGATTCACGCCTCGAGTTTGCAATATTAATATTTTCAGATTCACAATGTCGATCATTTTTATTACCATCTGTCTTTCTCTCTTTGTTCCATAATAATGCGTCAATGTTCATAGCGAAACGATGAACATTAGCAAAAAATGCAAATTAAAAAGGCTTTTATAAGACGCACCTACGATGCACCTACACAGTTCAATGATCGCTCATGATCATGACTCTGATTAGTCTCATGAATCACCAGTATATGGATTAGTATGAAACATGCAAAATATAACTATACTATGTAACGAGGACTGTATCAGAATGTTATTATAGCGAAACAATTCTCTAAGATAACGTTCATACATCCTGTTCTTAGTAACGCTATGCTCCCGAGGTTTACAGTTAGGCCTGGTTCAATGCACTGTCTTATTTTTAGCATAAACGTTCGCCAACTTCTCATCACTTTGTATTGCAAAATATAAAAATCCGCCTCATCTTTTATTTGACCAATCAAATTGAATAAGGTATAAATATCTCGAAGCAATTTTGAAACTATACTGAGCTTTTTAAATAATATCAAAATTTTTCTATAGCACAGGATTGTAGCAAGTAAATCACTTTGTCATTTATGAAGGTGCGTCGGTTTCAATTAGTGATGGATTTAAGTGACATTAATTATTTAAATAATTGAAGACTATACCTTGTGCTTCTGTATAACTCTTTCATGGAGATTTGAGTGTTGTTCGTTCGAAGTGCTCCTGGTGACTGAAGTCACGATCCACGATGCTTCAGGTATGTATGTAACGCGAAACTGTTCAGGTGCAATGAGCTCTACCCCTCTACTAGAAGAACTACCGTTTTTCATCAGCGAGCATAGATTCCAAAAGTCTGGTGCACGTTATGAGTCTCTTTTGTGTTTTAGGATATCCCGTGGACATCTTATGAGCATTATGCATTGTTTGATTTCGTACGAGGTAAGTAATTAGGAACAATTTATCGTAATTGAGAAATATAATATTTTTTCTGAGTCTTTCAATTAAATTTTTGAACTTGTATAAATTTAAATTCAAATTTCGTAAACCGTGCTATCTTGTATCCATTTTTAAATTATGAATAACTATCAAAATGTAGAAACAAACAGGTTTACCTTGAGAAACAACTGCACGAAAATCCATATTCTAAACATTGCAAAGTTTCTAAATTTTTTTTACACTTTTTCAAAATGAGAACAAGAGGAGATTCATCCCGCGTCCTGGAGCGCACGCACTACTATCATAGTGGCATAATATGACATGACTAACATCGACTCAAGAATGAGAGGAGTTTTACCATAAAGATTTTTGTCTTGTTCCTAATTTTATCTTCGATTGAAGGTAAATAGACTAAGCATTCCTACGTGTCCGACCCGCGTGAGTCTAATATCCTGACGCGTTGCGGAGCATGCTGCCATCTGTGAGTTGACATAGTTATTACTTCGTTAACCCAGATGAATTAAATTAAGGAAGAATTCAGAGTTCTAGCCGTATCACACAGATGGCGCGACCATCTTCGTACTCGTGTTTCCTCTCTATGACCACATGTCCACAGATCAAACCGTGCGAGAACGACTGAGCCAGCATTCAGTGAAATTGACATAGAACATAAGTGAACATGACAAAGACCAGATTACAACTTGAGAATCGATCTCTCTCTAGTAGTAGATGACACAGAAGGTACGCTTTTACTACAACCTTTTATAATATTCTCCTTTTTCTTCCTTTGCCATCCCCTCTAAAGTCGTATGTGACTGAGCACGACCCATTGAATAACTATCGTTGCCTGTCTCCTTATTGTAACATTTTGTCACATAGTTGACCAATCTCTTTAAAGTCTATGACTGAAATAGGTTTCAGATCGTAATTTCATTCTGTTATTTTGTATCATGTGCTAACACAGGATTATACAAGTAGTATAGAGTTGACTGTACGGCGACATTGATGAAAACGAGGATCATGACAGTGACCACGACAATGGCATTGATGAGAAGATGTCGTGCATTGATAGGACTGAGATTTATTCAGTCATCGTTTTCAATCACTACCTTACGAAATTCTGCAAGAACTTCAAGTCCGAGTATCAGAGATCTTTTTTATCGAAATTTCTCGACGACGCAACCTTTGAGTGAAAAAGCAGAGTAAGTCTAAACAATTATTTCTATGGTCTTTACATGGTGAATTATTGTGAGAAATAATGCGGTTACCTATTTTTAGAGTAAAAGTGACTTTTGTCAGAGCCAACGGCGAGAGAATCGAGACTAAAGGAAAGGAAGGAGACAGTTTGCTTGATGTCGTGGTAAACAACGAAATTGATTTGGATGGTTTTGGTACGCGTTGTGTGGTCATTGGCATTAATTTGAATAAGAAATAATGAAATCAGTAGGGTTTGGATTTGGTTCCCAAGCGCGACTCAGGGCTGGCGACTCGCGCCGTGAACTGTTGAACTCTTAGTTTAGGCGCTAGGTGGCCAAGTCTGCTACCTGATAAACGGTGCATCTTATATACCATTGCATAATTTTAATTCAATTTTTAGGTGCGTGCGAAGGAACTTTGACATGCAGTACGTGTCATCTAATATTTCCTAAGGATGTTTATGACTTTTTACCTGATAAACCAACTGACGAGGAGATGGACATGTTGGATTTGGCATTTGAACTTTCTGAGACGTGCGTTATCATGTATTATTTTTTAAACTAATAGAATATTGTTTTCATTATATTGTTTTTTCAGTTCTAGACTTGGCTGCCAAGTGATCTTGACAAAGAATCTTGACGGATTAGAAGTCCGAGTTCCTTCTACCATAAACGATGCGAGAGCGTAATGAATGTGTAATGTAGTCAATAAGCAATGCAGAGTATGAGCAAAAGCTCAGATGTTGCGTTATAGTTAATGACAAGTATGCAGTGGCTATTTATGGTAAATAGGTTACTCATGCTATTTTCAAAGGAAAAGTCGGCTTCGGCCTCGATTATTATAATTTATGTATAATTCCTTTTACGTCCATGATTCATTAAGATACCTTTTTTGTTTTAATCATTTTCAGCTGTATGTACTGATCTTGATTGTTGAGACAGTTGTTTGTATATCAGATGAGAAGTTTATAAAATTGGATATTTTGATTAATTACCAAGCTTTTTTGTTTTAATCGAAAGTCCTTGATATTGAAATATCACATATGTTATTGGTATTATGTGATATTCGAAATTATATATCTTTGTAAATTATTTATGGTTTTTGTGTTTCCTCTCGTGGTTATTGTGTTAATTGACAAAGCATTGCTACTCCTCGTATTATCCAATGCTCTTGTGGTTTTTCAGTTGGAAGGCACATAGCAATTACAAAATTTGTAGAATGTCCAGTAGTAGAAAGTACACCCCGACGTTCGCTGGTTTTGTAAACTGGACACGTATAAGTTTGCCTCATAACGACGTGTTCCTTTTTCATAGGAACTAGCCAAATCTACAAAAATTAATATATCAGTTAGAATTAATTTTATGATTGGTATTCGCACGAATACTCACGTGTGGCGCGTTATCGTATAAAATTTTCGGTATACTTTCATCCACGACCATTTTATCCATATTGAATCTGGCTCCATCCAAAAATAATCCATAAATATATACTCCATCTTCAGGCGGGTTTTGAAAAACAGTTTCTTTTAGTGGCACAAAATCATATACCAAAAGATCAATTGGTATGTGATATTTTCTAGCATAGTTCTGCCTGGCGCCAGTTAGAAAAGCTTGTGTAAAGTAAAATCCCGAAATCCAAAATGTATCCGGCGGTCCATTCTCATACCACTTCTACAAACAAAGCTTGGTATTCTGTTTTGTTCATATTCGCTCATCTAAAATGTTAAGTTGCTTACTTGTAAAAATTGTAAGCGTTCCAAAAAATCATTGACGTAGCTGCCCAATGGTTTTAATGATGGATAGGAACGATGCAACCATAAAGTTGGAATTTTTCCAATTAAAATTGCACCGACCACTTCTTCAAGTTCAAATGACAATACAATCAGACCTATGAATAAAGAGTTTTAATGAATGTTGATAAAATTATTTGTGACTACACTAGGTAATACCTTTGATAGCTTTTTGCACATTAACTAGACTGCCTCTTATACACTGCAATAATTGATTAAATCTTCCCATTTCCTGTACCAGTACAGTATTCATACTCTGTCTGTAAGACGTTGGAAACTTTTTAAGAGCAGTCGCCAGATCAAAGTCCTTCGGTAATTTTTTCAAAATGTCAGTCGCCACTGCAAAAACCACATCATCTCCAGATTTTTCATTCGGCCCAGTTGATGACATTTCCTGTAGGATATGAATACTTGTAAAATTTGTATTTCACAGGGGTTTTATGGGGCCCAGCATTCGTAACTCCCCTACCTTCAAAATCTAAATGTCAGACATGTAGAGTCATAATGTAAAAAAATTAAAATTATGTTTATGTTTTTGTGATCATATATGTATTCTTACCTTCAACTCCCATTGATCCTGGTAATTGTTAATGAAACAAGAAGCATTAAAAAGTTTATTATATTCATTTTAATTTATTACATATACTTACTGTTCGATCCTGAGCCGCGTGAAAGTATTTGGGTTTATAATTTTGAAGAACGGATTGATTCATAATAAATATAAAATTATCGTATGTACCTGAGTAAGCAGAGTCGATGCGAACATCACATCTGTCTCATTTTGATCTTTGGTGATGTCTGCATTTTCATTCATCCCGAATACACTAGGTGCTGTAATTAATGGTAACTTTTTAGTGTACTCCACATAGGCATCATATTCCTTTGCACTTGGACAGTAATGAATTTTTGATTCAGCATCAAAGTAATGTCTATCTTCCTCTAGGACTTCTCTATGAATATAGAATAATTTTAATGATCCAAAAATTCTGAAATGATTCGACAGTGACTCTGAAAGACATACTTGCAGTAAAATTTTGCCAAAATCGTATTCAAGGTCCTTCTATCCCATTCGTCAGTGACTCTCCCACCATAATTACATTCTCCAGTCAAATATTTCAGTGCTTCGAATTGCACGTCATCATACTCATTCAGAAAAATATTCAATTGCAAAACACTGATCCTCAAATCAGTTTCGTTAAATTCATACGGCGTATTCCATCCAATGGGACCAAAGTGTCGTCTCTCTTGCACAATGGCATGAAAGAAGCAAAGAGAATATAGAAGCTTTTTGAAAACGTCGCTTTGCTTGCACGATTCAAAAAATTCGGGATCCGAGATCGGGTCGCTTAGATAAGACCTGATGATGTTTGCTCGGAGGCCCTTAGGTGGTTCGTTTGTTATCTTTATACCATTTTGGAGCACAGATACCGGAAAATGTTCAGCTGGGTAACTGGTTAACCATAATCGAAAATCAGGATGTATGGTGTCTGGTAATAAACCCTCACAAATTTTTTCAAGGGTGCTCATCCAGCTTTTTGCCAAATGACAGTTTTGGAGTACGACCCAATTGCCATATTTTACGCCGTCATTTATCAAACGCACCGCTATGGGACCTTGACCTATAAAATATCTTATGATAAGTCATCGAGGATAATTAGTGGTTTAAATAACTCGATGATACTAAGAATACCTTGACCAAGTGATAACGAGAATAAACGATTTGCTCCAAAGCCTTGATCATCTGCAAATTTTAATAACAATTGTGCAGGATCTGCTCCTGGTGTTAAAACAAATATTAGCGGTACACAGCAATGAGAATCTGCATAGGATGAGGCTAGATCGAATGGCGGAGGATCTACGAATTGAGACCCAAGTTCAACTGAAACAAGTAATGAATTTCACATGAATCATACTCATGAATTATGATGATTTATGTATCAGATAAGTACCCGCTACGAAGTTCTGAATAGCTGGTATCACTTTATCAGGTCGAATACATCGTAGAATTAACATTTTTTGAAATTGTGTAAGATCATCGAACGGTGCTGGCAAATCCATGGATTGTGGCTCCTTGGAATCAAATAATTTTTTCCATACTCCTATATTCTTAGTAAAGGCTTCTCTGATTCCCTGTAAATTGCGTCATTATTTCTCATAATATTCATTTCTATAATAAACATATTTTTGGAACTGACTTTGTATCCTGAAACGTCATCCAGTCTACATAATTCATTCCATAATTTAATTGGGAGCCAAGATGCTGGATTCGGATGTGGATTATCCAACCCAACTCCACCAGTCAGTAGAAACATCCATTGCACCATAGATATTTTATCTTGTTTGTTTAACAAATTTACTACCAACAATAAAGCAAACAATAGTTTATCTTTCTCGAACAGAGATCTGCAAATATTCACGTATAATGAGTATGTGAAATATTTCGTCAGATCCTTTAGACGTATCTCGACATTTTCATTAGGTTCAGTATTGTCGATTGTCATTTTGAAAAGATTGATAAACCACGTCAATGAATACTGGTACATTGGATCTATGTTAGCTAGGACAGCTGTAATGAAAACTCGAATTAAACTATTATCATTTTGATCCATGCAGTTGGGAACATAATTATTGTTGTACCAATTGTGAAGAACAATACGGCTGAGTACACAGCAATTGGTGTGTATTGAAGTCGTGCAGCATCTATTGATTTTTCAGTAACTTCTGCAGCTGCCTGCTTCACTTGTATATCATTGCTTAATACTTTTGAAGATGTCAAGGCGTTTATTGCTTCCTCGTCTTCCAAAATATTGCCTTCAGCTACTGATAAAACTTCTAAGATTTTATCTTCAGTCTCCTTAAGCAACCTGCACAGCATCGAACGGAATATATTTGTTTGTAACAGACGAAGTTTGTGTACAAGACATTTATTTTTCCTTTGACATACTTTTTGTTGGTAGCTCCCTGAATAATTAATGCATTTTTTTCAGATTCTAAATCTGGTCTTTCTTTTGCTACCACAATACCCAACAATTGATCTTCCAATCCACTTGGTGTTATCATAAAGTTCAGTAAAGTTACCTTCACAGCAATTTCAGGCAAGTAGTGAGGATTTTTCAGTTTAGTTGTTATGTAAAGTCTAAAAGTATGTATTATACAAAGCTTTGAAAAAATTAGATTTTGTATTTCTCGGCGTTTTATAAAATCTTACCTGAAGTCTTTGTTGTACTCCACTATAGAATCTCCCAGTTTGATACAAACTGCTCCGCCTTGTTTAAAAGTTTGCTTTAGTAATACTGGCTCTAGCATTGCATCCAAATCTTCATTAACATTTTCAAGTAATATCGGCTGACCGAATTGTATTGCGTTTTCCACAACTCTCGCATAGTCGCTCTGAGTAAGACGAATGATACTCATGTTGTTCTGCTTTTCCATATTCTTTATCCATTTGTTGGCCTGACTTTGAGGGTCTATCATAAGCGGCCATCTTCTTGCGTTTCTAAATAGTATCACGTTAATTTGATTGATCGTACAATTTTCAATAATTCCATTATAATTGAGAAATTCGTACTTCACAATAATCCCATTATCTACCGAAAAAGAGTCGCTAGGTAATCCAAATATATTCCAGGATCTTATCGATACTGGATCACCTAATACTTCACGTAATTGAAAATCTTGAGTGCAAATGATTTTCAAGTGGGTGCAAAGTTTTATCCAAGATTCTATTTGTTGAATTCGAAAGAGCATTGTAAATGGTCCAAGATAAGCAACGATCCCAGATGCGATTATGACGTCCCCGGTCAAGCGATAGTACCTGTAATTATTGCCATTTATTTGCTTGCTCATCACTTTTTCAATAATCATTACCTTTCACCCAACTTCTTGGCGGTCTCTGACCACCGAGTATATTCTCCACCTAAACCACCAATCAGTTCTTCAGCTCGTTTCAATTTCTGCTCGCAATCAGCAACTTTGTCAGTCATCGCTTGATAATCAGCCTTTCGCGATGTCAATACTTCTTCAAGAGCTGTCAGTTTTGCCTGATAGCATAATAATAAAATATTACCTACTCTTCACAGAATATCAATAAATCACGTCAGTACCTGAATCTGCCGAAGTTGTTCGCGTTTCATATTCAACTCAGCCATAGCACTGTTGTAAAGTGCATGTGCTTCAGCAAGTGCTTTTTTTTTTGGATTGACAACCCGAGCCACTACGTCGTACTCTGCCATTGCGTAAACCCATTTGCAAAGTCCTTCACAAGCCGTAGAAGCTGTTTTAATTTTATCCGGATCGAAATTGATATTCGTAAAATAGTCTTTACGAATTTTTTCTATAACACGCTCAGAAATATTATCTTTGTCAAAATTCAAGAGGGAATCAAGAAATTTTATGTCTCCTAATACTCTTAAAGAAGCTTTCCAATAATCGTCCACCATTTTCCCATCTGGTTGTTGTATTCGTTCCGGCTTGACTTCCTGTATTAGAAATCATTCTTAACCTCAATTCCGAAAGTATCATGTAGCGCAAGCAACATTCTCTTATTCACCTTAAGAATGCAGATGCTTTCCATAACCAGTTTTACCCCAGCTGGTGGATTCTTCATGGTCTTCACAACTGCTATGTCAGCTGTAGTCAATGTATTCAGTGCTGCATTTGCACGGTTCAAAACTGGCATAACTTCAGCAAGATCAGCATCACACTCTGCTTTTATTTCCGCTGCTTGCGCTGCCACTTCCATGGCAGCCTCTTCATCAACTTTAACAATTTTCTCAATCTCTGCTACTTCTAAACTCTCTTTTTCAACATTCGCCAAGATGCGTTGTACATCCTGAGCTGCAATGACCAGTAGTGGTTGCAAATTTTGCAAGGTTTCTTGCATCTCCTGCACTTGATTGTTTGTGCTATCAAGTCGTCCCAGACCACCCTCGTACCGACCCTTAGCCAGCATCACGTCACTAGTCGCAAAATATACAATTAAATATAAATCACGCACAGAGCAAAGACAAGTTCCTCAGGTACCTCCGTTTTTTTTTTAATAAATCCTTGAAAGTGTTTATCATCTCCAAATAGGAGGTCGGCGTCACGTAATTATATCTGCCAAGACGAATCAAGAATTCATTACTCAAATTCTGTGTTGATACATGAAAGAATTGACACATTTCAATGCCAGATTTTCTTTCATGATCTGTTAGTTCAATTTCGCCAAGGAATTTTGTGGCCACTGCTAATAAAGCGTCATCCGGCCATGGCTGTAGACAAATGTATTTGTATTCCACCTTGTCCTTACTTCTGTATAAAGATCGATTACCTGTAGCCAATCTATGGTACAGCAATTAACCAGAGCTGGAAACTTTCTGATCCTATTACGAAATCCATCTCCAATTGGTGACATTGCTAATACAATATGCAATTGCTCACGAGCTATTTGTACAAACAGATTAAAAAGAGCAACTGGACTTCCATCAGTTTGCTGAGATCGCTCTCGTTGACGATCAATCTGTCGCATTTTCTCACAAATCTCAGCCTTCTCATCAGCATGGAATATATTTGGAACCTGAAACAGGAATGTTGAAATTCATATATATTTTTTGTTGCTAGATAATCCTGTCTAGTACCTCGCCTGAATTCAGCATGTTGCTGATATCCTCAAGAAAGCTTTCCTCTTTTAATTGAGTATCGGTGAACAAGAAAGTCGAATGCAATTCTGTTGCTGTTGTTTTCTTCAGTACAGTCTTTATGTCCTCGTGCCATTCATACATGTCATACTGTTTGCTAATCTCAACTTGATACAGGTCATAGTCGGAAATATGAGATGCCAATCTGGTTAATGATTGTCTACCAGAACCACCGACACCAACTAACAACGCGTGGCTTCTTGGTTGTTTAATGATTCGACATATCTTAGAT
This sequence comes from Syrista parreyssii, assembly GCA_030142615.1. NCBI lineage: Eukaryota > Metazoa > Arthropoda > Insecta > Hymenoptera > Cephidae > Syrista > Syrista parreyssii. The sequence goes on from JARQTG010000290.1 coordinate 107,507, forward strand.
AAATGCTCAATAGCAAAACGGAATAGAACAAGGTTCATTGGTTTTTTGGTCATTGAATTAAATTCTACTAGGTACACTTCCACTATTGAACGCAAGGCTTCTAAATCCTGTACTTCCTGATACAAACGAATATCTGCTTTTGGGTCGCCAAAGTCGCAATACAATAAGTTTCTCAATTCAGCATCGCCCACCTGAGACACAGATCAGTATGATTAATATACAATATATCGAAACTGGCAAATTTGATATTTACTTGAGCAGACTTAGAATTGCCAGTGAGGTCTGTAAACATGTCGTCCATATCAAATTTCATAAATTCTTTGACTGTTATGTGCAGTTGATGTATCAGCCAGGTAATATCATTGTCATCGACTAATCTGTCACCAAATACTCTTAGCACTTCATGAACCCACAATCTTTTCATGCTGACCAGATTGGGCATTGTTTCAGGAACGGATAAAAGGACACCCTAAGTCAGATCATACAATTAGAACTGCCTTTACAGATTTTATGAAAAATTGCATTAATATTCAATTACCTGTATGACTCTGGAAAAATCACGAAGATTAAAAAGGTAATGAGACTTTTTAGGTGTTGGTAATAAATTCCTTAGACTCTCCTTATAGATATCCAAAGTTGCCAATACTATTTGATCGATGCAAGGATCAAAATCTTTGCTGAACCCTCTAAAAAGAATCACCAATTACAGGACTAGTCATCATCAAGGGTTATTATCTTTTACATACCTTGTATCAAGGTGCCAGAGAATGATCTTACTGAATATAGTGATCATAACGTCATCTTCAAATTCAGAAATGGTCAAGGTAAAAAAGTGTCTTTTGAATCTGGGCGTTACGTCTTTACCACCACCAGTCGGAGGTCCCATGGCACACATTAATTGAATTTCAACTAATTTAATTGGAGTGATCTCCTTCCTATCATACCTATTACAAAAATTGTTTTTTTTTTTTTGCATCGCACTGAACAATGATTTGATTAATTCTGTATCTACCATTGCCAATGATCTAGCCATTGTCTGAGCAATTCGATGGGTGGCTGTGCTCCATACGTTTCCTTCATGGGCATAGAAACGTCATCGACAAAGATAACCCATCGTTTTCCAATCGGTGGCCCATAAACACCCTTCCTCCTTTTATCCAATTTACTCATAATAATATCTTGCGTTTGATTGGCAGTCGTTTGTGCAGAGAAATTTATGAACAGGGGTTTATAGACAGTAGTGTTGTTCTTCTTCAGTAGAAAGTCAATTATATAGACCGACTTTCCAGTACCAGTTGGCCCGACAAAAAGTACCGGTTTCTGATTTTGTACCAATAATTGAATGAGATTAATGTACCGTATAGTTTCCACGGTTGGTACAATTATTTGATTAAATGGTATATCACGCGGAATTGGTGGTGCATTTAGCAATTCATCCGACCACTGTTTCCATTTTCCTTTACCCTGAAGAAAGTCATTCAATAAGAATGCTGATTGGACAAGCTTATTAAACGTTTTAACTTCATTTCCTGTTTTAGGGTAGCCAGTAAAATTTACATGTTAATACCTCTTTAATAAATCTGTAGTCGAATACGAGACCGTCCTTTGGCATTATGAATATGTAAGGCTTTATTGGGGGTGGAATTGCCTCAAGGAATTGGAATTGTGTTAGAAGGGCAACTGGAAATTCCTTTTCCAAAAGTCCACGAAATAGAAGACTAAATTTTTCTCTGTACTTCGCTTCCAATGTTCCGCCCATAGCCCAGATGCATGAGAAGAAAAATGAACCCTAAAAAATGATTGGAAAAATCCAAAGAACCAGATTTTTGAATTTAAAAAGCACTTTGACTATAAACCTCTATTTGCGCACGTAAGTCTAGATCAGTTAGGTGTTCAATGACTTTTTCATCATTATAATCTGCCAGGAAGCAGTCCATAAGATATGTGACGGATCGCAAAAGATTCGAATCCGGCATTGGACACATTTCCTGATAATGAAAAGAAACGTCATTATAATTCTGCTGTCTTAAAATATGATGGTAAAAAATGATTTACCCTGACATCCCCACGACGTAAAAGATGAAAAAGTGGTTTGCAAAATCTCACGAAGAGACTATCGATCATGAAATTCTTCAACCAATCAGTTAATATCTCAGGAGTAGTTTGAATCCAAGATCTTAACAAAGGTTCCCATCCAAGTGCAGAAGGTTCCATATAAATCATTCCTAAAATATGTTGATTGAATTAAGTCTTTGGATTTTGAAATTTGGAAAGTTGACAAGTTATTTGAATTCAACTGACCACAACGAGAAACCGTTGCAGGTGATGCAGCTTCCAAATCCATTGGCTCGAATATCAAATTGGTCGTAGGAGCCAATTGAATGATTTCACCACTCATTAGGCACAACTTTTTATTATCATCCAAAACTGTGTTCATATTTTCAATCCACACAGCATCAATTGGCCCATCGAATATTAGCCACTTTCTATTTTCATTTGTAGATACTGCGAAAGCTCGATAATTAACAGCCAATACTCCATCACTCCATTCGTGAGATGCTGGATCAAATTGTCCATATAATTGACCCATAGTAATAGATTTTGGATTGATGATGACTGTCTCTACTTTATGCTCGTTCATCAGATTCTGAAAAGATTAATTAGTATAAATAATAAACACAACTCCATTTTGGATTTCATTCGCTTTCTCTTAATACTCACTCGCTCCTCACAGAGTTCCAGTGCTCTTGCAAGTATTTTGTAAGCTGAAGTCTTTCCTCCAAATGGATGACCAACAATCATAAAACCATGACGTACGATCATCATTTCGTAAATTTGATGAATTTTCCCCAAGAATACAGGAACACATTGCATATTAACTTCAGCACAAGCATCGTATGTACAGGAATTCAAATCCGTGTAATCAGGATCAGGAAGAACCACATTAGGAAACAGATCAGATGCGATACCCTAAGCCAGCAATATTTAATATACCAATAGAAAAATTCATAATATGGATTGCATAACTTGTCTTACGTGAAAGAGTGGCAAGTCGTGACTTAGAAATTTAGGCAGATTGACATCATTTATACTGCGGAGCATCAGTATATCTTCATTCTCATTCGGATATTTCAGTTTTAAGTTACCAGCAGCTATAAGAACTGACTTGACAGCTCTCATCCCATAATCGTAATGACTCTGACTTGACAATTGTTCGGAACAAAGTCTGTAGGCCATTACGATTTTTATCGAAAGTGGACGAGCATTGTAGAATCCATAAGAATACAAAGTATTCTCAGCAATCAGTCCGTAATCAGGTACCTAATATGATGATATGATGTTGAAGAGTGATTTTTCACCATTTTATCTATACTGACCATCATGGCTACTGATCGGAAGAGTGCTTTAAGATTATCAGGCAATTCCGAACGTCCTGCATATCCTGGATTCATAGTTATAAAAACAGCGCAAGTTGGATCCAATTTAAGTTCAGTGCCCTCAAAAACTAGTGTTGATTTTCCAGAATTAATTGCTCTTTGGATTGTTAAGATTTGTTGAGCCACCACGGACAGAACCTCCAGATCAATTCGATTGAACTCATCGAAACACGACCATGCGCCACATGATGCGAGACCCTAATCAATTCCATTTGTTAGACCAAATGATAACAGATTCAAATCATAAAATGACTACTGTACCTTAAAGAATTTTCCAAGTGCAATGTAATCTAGTCCTTCTGAGCAATTAAATACAACGCATTGCTTAGCAACTGCCTTCGCTAGATCCTTTGTAGTTTCCGTCTTTCCGGTTCCGGCAGGGCCTTCTGGTGCACCACCCAGATGAAGACTCAATGCACCAAAAAGTGTACGATAGCATCTGTCTGTTAAAGGCGTTATAACGAGACGTGACGTGTTGCCCAGATACTCGTATCCATACTTAAGAGATGAATTTATCATCATCGTCACTAGATTATCATTCTATTGACAAAAAAAAAATGTTGAAGCACTTGGAGAAGTTTGAAGTTGTCATTTATCGTACCATCCAATAGTATCGTAATTGACACAGCCATTTAAAGTCATTTTCATTTTCAACATTCTGGTCCCATAAACCGACAAGCACGTCCTTCGCATGCACATCAAGAGTGACTAATGCTTCTGTATTACAAAATATAGGGTAGTTCATAAATGATCCTCATTTTGATTTTTTAATTATTGTAATAGACAAGTTGAAATTACCTAAAGTTATGCGATTTTGCGTGGATAATTTTCCACGTACAAGTTCGATGATTTGATTCAATTCATTGTTACATGTGTCGATATATTCTTGGAGACCTGTAAGTCCTTTTGGAAAAGCGGAAGTGACGTCAGCGGTCCAGTAAAGTTGACTTATACAAAGAACTGTTTGACCAGGCCATTCGAGCACCCATTTGCTTCGAGATTTTTTTAAGTATGTATCCTTGGCTCGTATCACCTTTATTTTGTAAATCAAAGAAAAGTAGATTATATATCTTTATTAAGTCCAACTTGATTCTTCAAACCAGTATGCTAAAAACTTGACCTACCTGAGCCCTGATACTTTCCTTCATTTCGAATTCTAATTCAACCAACCATTTTTCAACTTGACCACGTGCAGCTGCAGTATCTATAACATTTTCAAGTGCGACCTCTTCACCTTCTGAAGATTTGATCGTGGTTACCTCAATCGCTTCAGTGAAACTAAGTTTAGCGATGCCTTCGAAGCATTTTTTCAAATGCGGTTGAACCCTGTCCCAAGGTTGAGGAATTACAGTATCTTCAAAATATATGAAACTTATTGATTGTGAGTACCTCGTAGGATCTTTCGTCTCCGAAAGAATTTCCAAAAGCTCGTCATTAGACAAGAAGAAGAATCGTGGAAAGAACAGTCTCTTCTTTTCAAGATAATCATTTAGACCTTTCTGTATCAATTCCAGCAACCCCGCACTTTTCTTTAATCTGTCCAACATCTTGTCTATCTCCACTACTGACATCACTTTAGGATCTGCTACCACAGATGACATGATATCTCTCCAGATCTGTACAAAATTGAACAAGATCATTATATAAGACCTCATTATAATCAGTTCTACATAAAGCAAATTTAACCAACTTTATCAACAGCACTGAAACGACGTCCTTCTTCGGGCATTTGTTGCTGTATGTCTGGTGAAGAAAATATCGGTTCCAGGTACATCCATGTTGATTGTACTTTAAGCCAATAATCCATAATATCCTGTAGCAAGTGCAACTTTGCTTCCCATTCTCTAAAAGTTGATAAAGTAACAAAAGGAAAGGATTTCATTACAGAGCAATGACTCACAGTGTTTCTTTTTCGAAAGGTTTTATGTACAAGGAATTCTTCATGGTCTGTGCTTTCGTCAGATGATCGTCTAATAATAATTGAATCTCATCAACACTCGCAATTACAGAAGTTCCTGTGTCTCGATATGGATTCACAGTAAACTCGATATCGGTCCAATCAGCATGCATCTTGAGTAAGGCCTTTTCCAAATTGCTTTCCTTTGTTGCTGCTTCAGAAATTCCATCGAATTTCGCTACGTATTCATCCAGACCGAAGTCAATTATCTATTGATTTGAATTTTTATATAGAAATTCATTACTGTGTAAACAACAAGTTCAAGTATGCTACGTACTTTAGCCAATGTCATATTTTGATCGATTTTAATAGGAAATCCAACGATTTCTGAAACTTGTTCCCAATGGCGACTTTTCATTCCTGGATTTCCAAGAGTTGTGACTATGGACATGTGTTCTCGAAAATCTTCTATTTTCATTTTAACTGTCTCAGCCAGTTTCCGAATTGCTGGTTCCCCAAAAGTTTTCTCTAATTTCACTATTGTACGATAGGCTGTACCGGTTTTGCTATCAATTTCTTCAGGATCGTGAGAACCAACCATTGACTCCATCCATTTATTGTAATTTGACAAAAAATCACAGGCTGCATCGAACAGTTTTTTGTATGGTGATAATCTGTCTGCTATCTGTTTTATTTTTTAATAATCGTTTTATAATATCTGATCCAGTTCAAGTCTTAATTATCAGTACCAAATCGATATAGGATTTACCTTTTTTCTCAAGGGGTACTGCGACAATTCCCAGCCAAACATTTGTTCCTCTTCATTAAATCTATCAATAGTTTCCATAGCAGTGATCAATCGATTTTCAAGACTTGTAGCTTTCTTTCTATAGCGAAATATTTCCTCAACGTTTCCCCAATATTGAATTTCGTTACACTGCTTCCAATATAACTGCAAGTCCTGTTTGAATTTTTCAATTCTCATAAGTAACGCATCTTGATATTCGCCAGTTTTGCTACAAATTATTCTGCGATGCTCGTCGAATACGGACGTCATGCGATGGTACCTTCATATTAATTCTCAATGTATCAACAATAAATTAAATCCTGAAATAACGAACAATGCTTACCACTGGAATGCAAAATTGTTCGTTTTTATTTCAACGGGTGTCAACAGCGTATAATCCGATAAAAACAAAATATATTTCATGACTTCCCTGAGACGGTCCTCCAGTTCGAACACCAGTTGATTTTCAGCTTTTTGCACAAATGTAGTCAGCTCCATTAATTCAGCAGTGTTTGGCGGAGTACTTAGTGCTTGATCAGCAATAGTCTGATACTCTTCCCCTATACTTCATAATTATTTAATTATCACAGCAACAATAAGTGTCTCTAATAATGTTCCTAATTATTGATAAACTTACGCTCGGGACTTATATTGGTAATCAGCAACCATTTTTGCCAGCAACGATTCCTTATGGACATTAGCCACACTTGCCATATGTTCTATCAAGTGGGCTCGATGAACTTCATACAATCCAGTGATCAAAGTTCGATGAAAAGCAATTGGAATGTTTTTTGCAAGTTCATGATACTTGCCAATCATCACTCCATATTCTTCAAAAGTGTGTGGCGGATCGGCTGCCAGGAATTCTTTTACAAGTATCTCATCATCGTCATTTATCAGGGAGATATATTTATCGAAGTCTTGAACTTGCAGTTCCGGTCCTATTTTGTGCTCTTGTATGAGCTCTATGATGTTTTTTGTATGCGCATCCAGAATTTCTGGCAAAACTATGGGCTGTTTTGAAAATTGAGTACAGGCAAATGCAAAGAATGACTTATCAACTTCAGTGATTGATTATTACCTTCAATACCAATAAATTAGTATTATTACTATCCATGTCGTATAATTTCATTTCTAATCGTGGATATCCAGAAACTGATTCGTACAGTGTATTAAGAATCATCAGTAATGTATCAGTAAAAGCTTTAAATGATGGATCAAATCCTACAGCCTTGTTTCTTATCACGACGTTTATGTTGAATCCGCAGTTGCTGTACTTTTTAAATAACCCATTAAACATTTTTTATTTCTTACCGTTGTATGGACATTTAACAATTGAGTTAAAAATAATCGACAATTTGTGTACTTGAGTTATAACTTACTATCTTTTGATTTCTTGAGCCTCTAGTCTGCGTGAAAATATATTGAGAAAATCAGGTATTTTTGAAAAAAAAATGCGATAAAACAATTGGTCGAATGTCTGCGTCTGAAGTTTTGTCAAATAAGTTTTATTAACTTACACTGACGTCCACAAGAAAGTTGACATAATCCTGCATTGACCTGAGGCACAAACTTTGTAGGTGAGATTCCATTATTGTTGCGAGACAGTTGTAAAATCTTCGCATCTTCTTCTCATTCGTACCATCTGGTAACAGACCTTTTTTGTATCCCTAAGAAAGATTAAATAAATTAATCAGTCCTAGCTGCTGTTGATAATTAAAAATTTCATACCGTTAAAAAAATATTATATATTTTCGGAAGCCAATTGTTGCACAAGTTTTCTCTGGATTTCTCAGCCATTTGTAAACAATTGTAATCGAAGACTACAAGGTCGTATGTCTGCTCAGTTGATTCCAAAACTTTTTTATCGATGAGTCTCATCGTCCTGAGATATGGAATTTCGATACGAAAAAATTGCATGAAAATTGCAAAATTATTTATCGATAATCGTATGTTTGCTCTTACTCAAATTCACGAAACCATAGATCCAAAGTTCTTCTCATACAAGGATGGTACAGGTGAAGGTTTTTTTGTAATTTTACTCTTGTTTTTCTGTACTGAACAACAAGTTCTGGTGAGAAATGTTTAATCTCGTGACTTTCCTTGGAAATTGGACCCTGAAACAATGAATTGTTTTAATAGATTTACGTTAAAAAAAAAAAGAAGTCTCTTGAAACGAATTTTATTCAGCAAACCTTGTTATCTTTTTCAAAAATATCGTTCATCGGATCTTGCAAGACGAAATCGACAATTGACTTTTTAACGCTAATCGCATAGTCGTCCTTTGCATCTTGAATTAGTTGAATCATTGTGTCCTTAAACTTTTGTTTCCATCTAGTGGGTACGAGGTTCAAAATTTTTTTCAATACTGCAGAATCCATTGGTCCCACGTGAACATCATCTATACCGTATGTTATATAATAGTAGTATCTCAATAATTCTTTGTCCTCATTAGTTAACCAATTCCCTGCATATTCGGAAGGAACAGTGATAGTCTCATCATCATCATCTTGTCCCATAATCATCCTGACAAGGTTCTGTCTAAACTTTTCACGTTTCTTGCGAAGTGACGTATAAGCATTCATTTTGAAAAGCAATTCCTTCTCGCGACGCTCTTTAGATGGCGTGCATTTGAGAAGTCTGAAACGAGGAATATTGAACTTCGATAAAATAAAGAGGAAAAAAAAACGATAATTTCCAGACATAACTCAATAAAGGCTAACCTGGGAATTTTCTTTCTTGGAAAGTCCAATAGAGCACGTGGCAAGGAAAAAATATTAGCTTCCTCAAAAGAATCTTCGAAATCATCACTCCCACAAAATTTATGAACTTGCTTCCTTTTTGCACCCCTTTTAAGTTTCTCACAAGGCGCAGTTCCTGGTTTCGGCTTATAATTGTTCTCTGCGTGCAGTCCATGTTTATCGCGGAATGGATTCTCGATTTCAAATGACTTCGAAAAAGATCCTTGAATCTCAAATTTCAAATCTTCTTGGTAGTATTTGAACCTTTCGTTTTGACTTGATCTTTTTAACTCTGCTGAGGAATCCATTACGGAGTATATTACCTCACGTCATTAGAACTTCACATTGATTAATTCAAAACTTGACAGCAATGACAGTCACAGTTCAGCAACTGCGAGAAGAATCAACTGCAGCACTCTTCAATCTGGATAATAATTCATGCTTTAGAGTAAAGCATTCTGCAAACAAATCCTCACTTTAATCTCATAACGGAGTTTCCATGGCAATGTTATGGGGGTTGCCAAGGCTACTGTCTATCAGCACTGACGTAACTCATTTTCACCCTCCCTACAATTGTTTCTGAAGAATGATCAAGGAGAATAATTATCCATTCAGGATAATAATACTCAAAGTTTTCAGTATTACATTTTCATATTTATTAAACAATTGAATACATACATCGATCTAAGATCTATACAATAATGTATACACCGTACAATTGAATGTTGATCGTTGCAGCGGTGGTACTTAAAAAATATCGTAAACTTTTATACGTTCTTGCTTTCACAAAAAATACAAAGTTTTTCATTATATTATAGAACAATTTGTATGCCCCACATTTCAATACCGTACTACGAATTTCATTCGAGCCAACGTTGTACACGACTCTTACGTCGGCCTTCACTGTCATTGATTGTCACAAAAATGATGGTTACTCTTTATTACATATTCTTTATATTTTCCTTGATCCCATAACTGCATTAAGTAAAGAAGTAGTGCGCTTTAATTTTCGTCTGCATTCGTTCCCCAATAAAAATTTCCCATATATCCATCTCATCTGAAAATTGCAACACTCTTTCTAGAAGCTATCGTACCAAAAGGCGTATCAAATCCTAAATAATAGAATTTTCACAAAATAATCATCATGAGAAATTCTGATACGTATTAATACCGACCGATCTAATAAAGCCCAATCGTTTTGTATCACAAAAGGTACCAGAGATGCACTTATGCACCTGATGCATCTCTGTAAACCTCAATGATATTTCCTCATATGCATATACGCCTAATTCAATTCTTATACAATTGTCCGAATAACAACTTTATGATCTACTTAACCTAACTGCAACGCGAAAAGAGGCTCAGCCCATGATGAAAGAGACGGTAATGCTGAATATTGATTTTCATTCGGTCACTGGTTACGTTAGAAGACATTTATTGGCCAATGATAAGTGCGCGCATGTAGCAATAGGCTCAATACGTAACAGGATATTTTTTGGATATTGTTCGTATTATCATAGAGAAAGAAAGAAAAAAAATACACAACGAATTTTCAAGAGTGACGAAACTTCTGTAATCGGTAATAAAAATAGTCCGATTTTTTCCTGCAAGTATCAAGTCACGTGGAAAACTCATGGAAAGCTAATTGATCATATTATAAACCGCCTTAATAACCAAAAATCTAGTGCCTCCATTTTCGAGCCTGAGCGGAGTTGGAGCGACATCATAAAACTTTTTGAAAGGATCGTCCAGAGGATACATATTACAATCATACATGAAATCACAGAATAATAACAGATCCTCTCGCACGAGCCTTTCCCATTTATATATTTATACACATATATTCTTTTAGGATCCGCACATGTACCAACGCTTATTCTATACAACGAAGTTAATCGGATCAGAAAGAAAATTGAATCGTCTACGACGTCAAATTGTTTTGTTAGCACAGAACGTAGACGCTTTAAAATATTGCCCGTGCCGCCTACGCCATTGTTGAATGACTCGCTGGTTTATCAGAAACAGTGGCGTAGACGTCCTAGGTGATATCTTGAATAGTCAACGTTCTAGAATTAAATATTTTTTTCAAGTCGAAGATGTCCCGCTATTTGTCCAAGAACAGCACGACTCGGAATTGACATAGTGTGGCTCTTATATTATTAATATATCTATTATTTATTATCTTAATAAATAATTATTCCGCATGCACGGATTCCGGTAGACAGCGAACGGTTAGGGTCTCGTGAAGCGATACCGGTAGGGTGTCCAGGCCAATAATTCTATGAAAAGAACACATCCTATATGTACTCAAGGCTATTAATTTTTCAGGCGTATTTTCAGCATGCATGAGCGACACTACAAAATCCCGTCCGCTCGCTGGATCAAGTGAAAAACTAATTTTCGTTCATGATGTCTATGCATAGCGCACAGGCATTCCCAAAGATAACTTAGTTCTCGGTTCAATGACGAAACATTCAAGTCATTCAAACCATTCATACATTCTCTAACGTTCTCAGCCTTTCGTACCTCTTAGGTATTTTTGGATCAATAAAAAAAATGAAAATTCATCATCCTCGCATGCGTCTTTCAAGCACATCAGTACATCGTGCGCCCTAAATGACGATAACAATGACGATAACCAATTATGAAAAATAATGTAATAAAACTATACTGTGATAGATACTAATTACATATGGAAATGAAACCCTTATAAAAGTTCGCACACAAGGATTGGCACACAATGACAGTCTCGATACGCTTTAATGATTGGCCCAATTGCAAGGAGCCGATCGATGTGATTGAGGATCCCACGGCAATGATCTTCGATATGGTTGATACAGCGCTCTATCATTGATGGACTCTATGCAATATTTTTGTTTATGATTCGAATGGGCAGTAGCGTAGCGACTACTTCGTTTTATCAGTCTATCATTTACCATTGTTGGTGAGGCAGGGGCAAAGTGCATTCAGTATTCGATTGCAGAAGCCACGAGCTCGGGTGTTCCAGCTGCTGATGCGATCACCGCCCTTCAATCTACTTCCTGCACATGCATTTACGAACGCATGTTAATCATGTAGTCATCATACTATTAGCACTGCACTTGTTAGAAGCAACTCCAGTTAAAGTTAGCAGACCAATGATTTGGGTCTAACAACGTTTCTACATGTAAAATGTACGTTACTAGGTCTACTTGGCTCAAAATTTGTAATAGTAATAATGATATTAAGAGGTTTCAACCTTACTGTACAATTTAATGATTCGTTACCTTCGCTTGTATCGGCTCCCTGTAAGACAAGAGAATGATAATTGTCATTAGTACGAGTGATCATCATGCTACTCCGATTTTGTTCTCTTGCTGAATGTGCGAAATTTCTTACCTCTATTTGATATTTTCGTTTGGAAGCTTCCGTAGTGGCAGTTTCGATGACTTCCGTCACAAATTTTGTCGTTTCCTTCATCAGCTCTTCATCGTCTTTAAAAGCCTCTTTGCGCTGCTCAAGTGTTCCTATCATTAGATTCCTATCAGCCTCTTCCATTATCGGAGAATGAAAAGTCAATGTCATTCTCTCTGTCATTTTCTCAAACTAATAATGGTTCTTATATCCTCGTTGGATATTACGTTTCTGATGACTTTTAGACGTTCCCAAATATTAGCAAGGAACGAAGTCGTGCATCGCTCGAGGCAGCAGCAGTTTAATTTTCCAGGACTGAAACTAATCGACAACGGGACACTCACATAAATGGCACTCGTGAACAATGGAGAATTCTACCTAAAAAGGAGTCCATTTTTTTCTTAGAGATTCCTCTCAGACTATTACAGTGGGTAAAGGGTGATTTTGAGACGTTCAAATTAAAGGGTGATCTGGTTCTACAGTGCAAGATTGCAACCCTAGAAAATGTAGGGATACTAAGTTCGAGACCTTAAAGCTACACTGTTCTGATAACTTTCGCATACATTTTACCGCAAGTCACAATTCAATATGGTTTTAAACCTTTGTCACTTACACTTACACACACTTCATCTTGGTTACACTTGCGTAATTACTTTTTATTAAGAAAAAATTGCTGGCTGAGGGCATGGATTTTTACAACTAATGGGATCTGATTCATCAGGAATTATAGAGAACATAAAACACTCTTTTATTTTTGTTGTGCTCATTATTTGGTAGAGATCAAAGACAATTGTACGTACCTACATCCAACCAGATGTGTTTTTAATTCTTAATTATTTTGATTATCCAATAATTTCACAATGCCTTGTTTCTCTTTTAAGCCGAACTCCCGGGCGCCGTGTACCTCGTAATGATCGGTCGCTTTGAGCCTGGCTTGCCTGACTGAATATCACCCCAGCAAAATATCTCAGAGCATGCGCCACACAATGTACCCTACAAATTTGGTGCCACGGAACCAGCAAGTCCGGCCAATTTCATCCCTTAATAGAGGATCATCTGTGCTACAATCTCGGGACATATATGATCCAAGTAAAACCAAATCTAGTTGATCGAGTCTCTAGACAGACTATAACATCAACAGCCTATTATCTCTAGTTCTCGACTAAGCAATTCCCCATAATACTGTCAACTCATCAAATAACCAAAATCAATAAGGGAACATTATTTATCAACCTAAATCTGTTTTAAAAAACTCTAGAAATCACTAAAAAATACGAAAAAAGAAATTAAGGTAAAGTTAAGTAAATGCCTTCAACATTCTCTTTAATTACTACGTAATTAAATTTGAAGCAGCTTCTGAGAGTTTAATGGCTATCGAGGTAGATTGTGCTTTCTTGTGTTAATCCCCGACAAACTCTTGACAAGGCTTTGTAATTAATGTCCTCGTTGTTCGACATGATTTACTAGGAATTCTTAGTTGAATCGTAATTACACAAATGTAAGGTATGAATTTATTCAGCACTGTTTGTCGTAGTCGTTCTATATTCCTTGCGTTCTCGACACCGTCAACTTGTTCAGCATTGCTAAACATAGAGCGCCACAGATAGCCACGTAGGTACAATCGATATATGAGGAAAAGTGTTATCTGAGGACAGCAAGGAGAGGAAGAGAAAAAGCATATATATATTTTATCCAGCAAGCAACGACCCATTAGCCCTCCAGGTCAAAAATCGATAGAATCCCAAGCCTCGGGATAGATAGTATCCAGAATATAGTTACCAGACTGTTCAACCCGTTCACCATGTAAAACTTGTCGAATTTATCAGCGACATAAAATAGCAACAACGTTTACACACGTTGTTGCTTAAACAACCTTAATGAGGACACATAGGTGCCTACGGCATCCAATTTCAGTGACAGGCTAAGACCCTGGGTCTCTCCTCCACTTTCTATGAGATTTTCATGACTCGAAGCAACGAATAAATTTACTGGATATACAGTGTAATTTATTTCTTCTTTGATTTCTTTTTTTTACGCATAAAGCTACGCTCGTGATGTGTCTGCCATGCTTTCTGTATTACTTTAGCTGCTCGATTCCTCACGAAGTCGTTGAGTTGTTCTTTGAAAGCTTCCATCATCGCTGTTTCTTTTTCTTCCTTCAATTTCGAGTACAGCACATTCTGCGTACTTAACTCTCTCTGAGGAGAAAAGGGTGTGTAAATAAAAATATATAATCGTACCCTATGAGAAGGGAAAATGAACAAACTTGAAGGTCTTCTTGTTCTTTTCTAAGTGCTTCGGATTCCGCCATTAAGGACTCCATTAATTGATGACGTGCACCTATCTCAGTATCGTATTTACTAAGAAGTGTAACAAATTGACTTTCCACCTTGGTTCTAAAAATATAATCAGCACCGTTCAATAATTTATTCGTTATTTTCACAGTCTTCGTACCGTTTTGCACGCAATTCTTTTTCACGTTCCGCATTATCTTGCATTAGGACTCTCAACGTTTCGCTGCAATTATTGATCTGCGACTGTAACGATTCCTGCATTGCCCGCGCCTCTGAAAATGCCTTTACCATCTGTGACTCCGATTCGTTACTGGAATGTGCACTCTCTTAGTATTTATCTGATCTCGGTCATACAGAATTTGACTAGTCATGGGTTGATACGGTTCTTTGCTTTATTACTCACACTTTATTTGCTATATCGTCATCCAATCTTTTCTTTATTTTCATCATGAGAGACTCGTCTCTGGTTATGCTATTTATTATTTCTCTCATAAACTCGTTGTGCCTCGATCTTTGCTCCTCTAACATCTCCTGCAATACTAATAAAAAAAAATTGTGTAGCCTTGAATAATTTCATACTCTTTTATACCTATTATTTCTGCTTCTGATTTCTTTGCCCTCATGAAAGCATTGCGAAGTTTCAACTTGTGCTGTCGATGCTCCGTTGGAGTTGTTCTCATACGTTTTTCCATAAAACTGCTGAACAATTCCAGACTGTAGATCAAGTTTTTGGAAGACGCAGGTGCATCTTTCAAAAGTTTCTCTGCCAGTTCATGAACTTCTGGATAATTATATAGTATCTACGTCAATGCAAACGCTTGATTTTTACGTTGTCCTATGTTGTTTTTTAATTTCTTGCACTTACCTCAATGACTACCGTAAATTGTGGATTGTAAATAAAACTATTGGGATCCTCAAAAGTAGAGTTATCAGTGTCTTTTGAAAATGACAGACAGGGATCGCAAGTCGTCTGTATAGTAGACATTTCAGCAGGTGTTAAGATTTTTGACAAATCTTCGTGCTTCAATATTGCTGACAGACAAACCTGGCGTAATAAATCATTTAACACAAACAACTGGTTTTTTACGAAAGAAAATTTTACTTCAATGATATTACCGCCAATTTCAATTTGCTAGATGTCCTCAGTAGTATGGTTTGCATTCTTTGCACAGCCATTTCGCAGTCCATCGTTTAAATAATTTAACCATAAAACTTTTTTCACAAAATGCTTAAGTACAATATTGCGACTGTTGTCAAACCAGCCTACGAAACGTATCTATGTTTACACGCAACAACTTGAAGTTACGTGTCCATGGTAACTGGATTAACGATTTAATAAACTTCACTGATGATTATATCAGTTTTTCCTAGATACATAGTAAACTTCTTGCATCGTTTGATGAATACGTGTAGATCACATTGATCCTAATTGGAATACTAAGGTTCAGAATGGATTTAATTTATTCTCGGGGTGGCTGATGCTGATGATCAGGATGATGTGGATATCCTGTGGGATAACCATGGGTCGTTTGTGGGTATCCTCGTGGTTGTCCAGTATTGCAGCCACTCCACTCATCATTGTGCTGCGGTGGATTCTCTGTGGATTCTGCGGTCAATTCTGGTTTCTCTTCATCTGAAAAATACACTTGTTCGATTCGCTATATTGTATTACATTCCATTTGCTGAAACATACTCTTTCTGAGACCTAATTTTTTCTTGATTTTGTCGAAGATTGACAGAAGCATTAGATCTGAAATATGTCAGGAAAACTCAGCTTGGTTTTTTTTTTAGAAATATCATTACATACTTTGTGAAGATGTTTCTGTACTATGAATAGACTTTTTTAAAAATATTCCTGTCCTGGGAATACGCAACATTCTGTAATTTCACATGGAATAACCAAAAATGATTGAATGCTATACTTTAGTGTGATTCAAATTTGATCTCTGACATCTCTTTTAATGATGCCGTCAAACAGTTGACTATTAGACAAACAAATAACGTGATCTATTCGCTCTTCAAGTCTAGAAATTAGTTATCCAGTAATCTCGTAATGTCATTAAGAGTTCTAGAACTAGTCAATGAAATTAATCAAAGAATCGCGCTTGTATCAATCATTCGTAAAACGTAATCATTATATTATCATCCGTACAAATTGAGACGATGGCTGCAAAAGTTGCGGGACCAGAGGCAGCAACAAATTTACCAGAATCAGAAATTGTCAGTCTTCACGTCACTTTAACACAAATGTTGGATCTTGCTCTTGGGAGTCCTGAGGTAAGAGCAATCACCACATCACGAAATGTCTTGTGTAAAGTGACTTAAAAAAAATATCTATTTACCAGGTGGGCGCAGTCAACCTCAATATTTTGCACAATTTTCTGCATGTTTTACTGCATCAAATTAACTTGCGCAATACAAAAGTCGAATTTCGGGGTGACGAAGCCAATAGGATAAAGGTTTTTATAAAGAATTCAAGACAGATTGCATACGTTGCTTGATGTGAAAACTTATTTTACATGAATTAGACTATGGTAGCATCCTTGAAGGCTGGTCCAAGTTTGCATCTTCAGGAGTATAGTATTACAGACGATTTAGGAAATATTGAACAGCGAGTTTTGGATATTGAGAATACTTCAGTAAAAGTCGAAGTTTATGCAGAAGGTAGCGCACGCAAAATATGTATTAGTCGCAAAAGTAATTAGTTCGTATTAATATGCAGAAACGAAAGCTGCACCAAAAAGTGTAAAACAGGGAAAATATGCTGCAAGTGTCCCGGCAACAGCCCGGGGAAAAACAGGAAGAGAGCAAGGTGTATTTTATTGCTAAAAGAAAAATGCTTCAGCAAGTCCGACAACCTAACGCCCTTTGAATGTATCAATGTTAGGATCAGACACTTCCCTTGAAGAAGGTGCACCAGCTGTCAAGAAGTCAAAAGGCGTCAAACAACAAATTGGCGTCGGTGTCAACGATGAATGCCAATCTGTCATCTTCATCGAACCCTTAGTCGACGGCACAACGCCTACGGGTTTGGCCTTTAAGCAACTTGATGACAACGTAAGTGACGGTTTTCCAAGGTGGGGAAATAATTTAACTGGCCTTGGATAACGTTGACGTAGGTTAGAAAACTTCATGAGAAATTTCGCGCCATGGAGGAATTTGCGAATAATCCAGAAATGATTGAGCGCGTGAGGGCCAGTGCCACTGACCCAGTTTCAGATATGTGGCATCTTATTAATATTGGAAAAAGGTTAGATGCCAGTGAACAAACCGTCGATAAGGTAATTAGGAAAACTTTTATAAGTTTATACTATTAAAAAAACAATGTTGTTGACTCAGCTTGCGACGATGGTGCAAGATCTTATAAAAGGCGATTCAATTGGGGCAGGGACTGGATTGAATAATCAGATTATTGATGAAATACATCAACGTCTTGAACATGTGGAAGAATATCTTTCTTTGAAACCTCAAGGTGTCGTTATGGAACAGAATACTCAAAACACGGATGCAAATGCAAAAGCGGGAAATAATCAATTAAAAAGTGACGTTCCAGCAACAAAAGAAACAGATTCTATATCTCCTGCAATAGCCACTGAAGCAACAGCTAGGATGGATTCCAACAATCAACGTACAGGAATTGAGTCAACTATTACAAAAACTGTATCACCTAAGCGCAGTTTTATAAGTATGAAAATCCAGTCGCAGTTGATATTCACCTAAAAAAATAAAAAAATCCCTTATCCAGTTAATACAGAAATTGCTGAAATGCGAAACGACTTGATAACATTGAAGAATGATGTTGTTAAAGTAAAAATTGAAATATCAGAACTTCAGTCAAAGATGCTACAAACTTCATCAAGTAAAACATCATGAACATTGCTCAACCTGAATCCACAGTAATAATGTTAAATGATATTTTAGTAGCTATCGTAGATAAGTTAGATGTACCCCAGACATCAAGTATTAAGGAGGTTGAAGTTCAGAAGGAAACAATTGAAAGTGTTAACGTTGAAATTGCTGAGACAGAAGACACCAAAATTTCCAGTTGTATGGAAGCTGTTAAAAACATTGAAGCAATGTATGGGGATGTACTGCACCAATTGAACGAGCGTGTTAGAGCCATAGAAAAAGATATAAGTTTTGTTATGGAAAAAGTGAACAGCAGCAACATGAGCGTAATGGCATTTGAAGCATTTCCAGGACCGAATGAATTAATATCCAAGATCCAAAGTATCCAAGCTGATCTGGAACGTGTCAGTCAGACTGCCAATAGATTATTGGATGAACGAGAAACTCATGAAACTCATACTAACGTAATTATCAATCTAACCGAATGTGATCATTCACGCATTTCATCTTGCCTATTTTTCATAGGCTCTTGTAGAACAAATTGATCTCCTGAAAACTATCAAGGCTGATAAAGAAGATTTGGAAGATGCGCTCGCAGATAAAGCTGATACACAAGCAGTCAATAGAAAAGTTATTAAAAATTCTACTAGTAAAATGAATTCCTCTTTTCGAAAATTTATTTAATAAAATTTTCATTCAGGTCTCTTATGATCAATTCGACGCAGCTTGCGATGATCTAGCGCGCGGACTTGAAGATGCTATTGTTAAACTATCCCAGCAAGAAAGTGTATGGCAACAGGCTTTGGAAGAGGTACAAAAAGGGGTAGAAAATAAAGTCGATAAACTTGAAATGTCTCCTTTGAAAGATTTCGTTAACGCAAAATTAAAGACTCTCCAAGAGAAGCTTAAGAGTCTATCAGAAATGCGAAAAGAGGCCGAAGCTGCCGGAACGAAAAAAATATTAAGGTAATAACTCTTATTATTGTCCCAAGAAATTCTTCGGTATCATTGCCCATTTATTTTATTCAGAGATGTTCAATGCATATCGTGTGACAAAAACGTAGTAATGAGAATGGAGGAAGGTATTGGTTACCATGCAGAACCAATGCCCTGTACGAGAAGTATAAAACCTTACTTGACCTATGAACTGGACCAAGTGAGAAAACACCAAAAAAAGTTACCTCACGGTAAAAACATGCTACAATTTGAAGCTGCAATGCAGGAAGAAGCAAAGAAGATGAAAACAACGAAAGAAGAAATACCAGTCAAAACTCTAAGGTACCAGAGGAAGTGTATTCGATATCACCAATCGCTCCACTTAACTTTTCAAAACTTCGTTTCTTCGTTCAGAGACCATTTATGCAATCGGTACTGCGGTGGAAGTCATACAGTGACAACACCTCAACAAAGAGTAATGAGAGTTGGACATTTTCTGACCCAATGGGGACCGAAAGCGATACAATTAACGGAAGGACTTGTGAAAGGTACAGATGGTCAAATGTACAAAGGTCGTCCAGTTTTGATTAAATCAGTTTGTAATAATAGCTACAAACAAGACGAAGTGGACAAATCTATTCCTATGGTATGACATGAAATGAAATGAAAGTCAGTATAAAAAACTTCACATAAATTCAAAATAATTTCAGGAAATAGAAGCTCCACTGTCAAACCGTTCAAGTATTTCTAGTGCACGAAACACTAATAACGTGTCCCGTTAGTACTTCAATATTTTACATACTACTAAACAGTGCAGACTGCCACTTCATTAAAACTTCACTCTTTTCTACAGAAAGGAGAATGAGTGCAAGAAAACTAACTGCTCCAGCGGAACCTCCAGTTCAGGATACAATAAATGAAGTCAGTTAGCAAAAGAGCCAAAGACTTTATTCACTTCATTAACCAAACTTCATGTTTTAGCAAGTTATACGAGAGAAACAATATCCTTTAATTGTCCCAAAAAAAAGTTTAAGTCAAAAGCTTCACATAACCCAAGAATCAAGTAAACTGATAAGAGATACAATTACCGAATCTAAATATTCAATTCAGCAATTAGACACAACAATAAAATTGGATTCCGAGGACGGTGAAACCGAAAATGCATAAGAACAAAAAACTGAACCAAAAAAAAACACTTCGCATCAAAAAAACCAAGAACAAACAAATTGGGAATTTCTTATCCTGGATAAATTGCTGTATAGTCCTTAACGGTATAATACCGTGAATTAACTTATTAAATTTTTATTATTAAGAAGGAATTTCAGAATACACAATACTATTTAATGAGATGGATTCATTTTGTTCGCTGAAACGTTGACGGTTTTTCTGCAACAACAAAAATACTTCCCTCGCACCTGCTACAATCCTTCTCCTCATTATTGCACATCCGTTCAATATTCGTTTACATGGGAGGCGAGTATAATGCATAAGTTAATCACTGGACTTAATTAATCGTTTACTTGGTTAATTACGGGGTGGTAACTTAACCCCTTTAAACTGACTACAGTCTGAGTAGAACTATTCAACTGGTGGCCAACTGATAGATTGAACCTGACAGAACCACCACAATTGGATAGTTCCGATCTAGGTATTAATAATAATAATAATAGTAATAATATATATTTATGTGTATGTATACATATGTATACGTGTGTATCTGTATACGCAGCAAAGTTACAGACTACGTCATACAAATTTCAAGGTACAGGGAGTATCTACAAGTTAGTTATCTCTACCATATAATATCATAGCGCTTAATAATAATAATTGCAATAATAATAATATATAATAATAATACTTAACACTAATCGACTAACTGCCTATCACTAATGGTTATTAGGTGAACTACGACTCTTACCATTAAATCAACGTACAGAACCGCGCATACAACCATTGGCTAACGACACGATGCAATAAATATAATGTGAAATAAATATATAGGTTATAATATTATCAATAATCGTTCGCAATGGGACAATAATATCTTAAATCTTAACGTGGATATGCATTATTGATTACAATTAATAATACTGGCAGCTTAAAGTAGAGGGTTTTCCTTTCGAATGATTTATCAGCGTAAATAGTGCAACGAGAATTTTGGAGTGCTGGATAAAAAACCTAAATCGATACGTTATTAATTGTGATAAATGAACAAGAGCAGTGACGTTATTTGAAAACAAATTGTGTTCAATATTTTTGGAAGAGATACATTGGCTATGTGAATTGTCGCTTACGAAAAATTAATGAAGTATCTGGCACTCGTCCTGCCGTAACTTTTTGTCCTGTTGTCCTGATCTTAACATCCTTCCGGCGAGTTTGAAAATTTTCTTTTTTCGCTTGTCGCATTCATTGTTGATGAATGTTGAAATCCTGTCATCTGCGTGCGCTCTCTTACTGTTGACCATTCTTTTGTTGTACATGAAAATATTGTTACACCACGGACGAATTGTTATTTTCCTTTTCGACATCGAAGTACGCCATAGCGTTTTCGATCTTTGTGACGATCGTTAATCGCACAAATGTTGCACGCATCTGATTCAACAAATAATAACAGATCACAGGTAAACTAGGCTAAGTACTCTGTAACAAAGTAATATCACATTGAAAAAATATGTATCAGTTACTTCTCCCATAGTAAAATTCCAAAATTACAATTTAACGAACGAATCGAATCGGGAACGCTATCCTCCATTTTGCAAAATATTTCTTTCGCAATTGTGCAATTCATTTGCTCATTGTATTTTTTTATTGTTGTTTGTTCATTGAACGGGAGTCGAATCATATCCCAAATCGTTCATTCACGTTAGCCCGTTATCTCGAGAGTTCAATTAATCATTTTATTAATCGCTCTCTATTAATTAATCCGTTATCTAAGATTATCGTTTATTAACGACGACGAATAAATTAAACGCTTACTAAAGCGAGTACGATTAAAAGTAATATTTGGCATTTTATATCGATCCTGTATTCTTTAGGTTTTATTAGTGGAATTCTCATGTCCTCTTCTTCTTGCTTTCTCATTCGTCTTTACCGTTATTTTATTCATCATCGGGACTATCTCTTCTGGGCCCACTATCGTAATGCTCGATTATGCACCTTTGGCTTTCTGCTTCAATCATAGGTAACATTACTCTACGAGTGGACGACACTTAATATCGTAATAATGTCTTTATGCTAACATGTCTTTTCTCTAAGGCTACGCAAATTATCTTGACATTTTTGCACACCTTATTGATTAGTGGGATTCGACAGGAATGGGAAAATGGGTATTCGTGTTCAGGAGTCACTCGCTACGATCTGTTATCCAAATAAAGATACAATATTTTTCAAAATTTCGCGAATGATCTACAGATGATATTCACGTATACAGTATGCTGTATATCGATCATTAATTCCTTCGTCTCTTTATCACTGATTTTACAATTTGTCATTTTACGCGCATAATGCTCGTGTCATCCTCATATGTGATTTAGAAAAATTTTACATACACTGTTTTGCAAATTTTTCAAAAGTAGAACTAGGCTTACACTGTGTATCAGGGAAGACGTGGTGTAGATACTAAATCGTAATTCTGCAATGTATTTGCTTTTTAATTAAACAATATAATGGAATTCCATTGCTTCTCAATAACAGTGTAAACTTGTTGTTTATTAATTGTTTAATGTATTATTAGTAATTTAACAGAAAATCCACCTTGTTGTCAAAGAAGGTATTACGTTGATTGCGTCTATGTGCAAGAGTAATTTTGGGTATTCTTAATTTTCTACACGGTACATTTGTAAGTATAAAGTATCCCATGAACAACACAATGTCCCTTGGACATCCCAGGAACATTGTGAGCTAATGAGATCAATCGTCCTTTCTAAACAGTTGTGGAAACTTTATGTGTATGGTCGGCATTAAGGTATTTCGAATATGACAAAGGAATCACAAGGCTAATATCCAATTCGGAAGATCGACATGGTACTCACTGCCAAGATATATTAGCCACCATTGTGTCTTCGGACTGTCTTGACAATTATTACTTTGTACTGTATTTGGATTTCTTCCCATTTTTTCGCAATTGACGCATTTCAACCCATCCAAATCAATTATTGTCCTTTTTTAGCCAGGCTTACCAAAAAAGCTTTTCTAGCCCGTACTCTACGTAGTTCAACCGTCAAATAGCTCTGTGTCTTATTATAGAGTGACAGGTATAGCTTAGTCTGATAGATTTATCATTGGGCCAGTCTGTGACATTAACAAAATTACAAAGAAATCATGGCGAACAATTGTAAGCGTCTTAGAGGGCGCTCCGATAAATGCGCTACAAAAGCTGGGCTATCACTGGATGGAGAAGACACATGTGCTCGGCACCACGAATCGGAAGGCGATTCACGCTGAAGTGACGCACCATTTCCGGTATACTCTCGAACGGCTTGCTGAACTGTCCTAATATGTAAGCATTCAGTTCCTCGTTCCGTTGGATTCGCATATGCATGAAGCCTCTGGCACTCCTAAAACAATGAAGTCACTCTCATGCGAATAGGTTTACATTACTGAAATACTAAGTTCCAGTTCAAGGTTTTAAAGTGGCAACTTAGACCGAAGTTGGAACATGACTTACTTCAGGGATAAGGAATAATCCTGTTTAGTGGATTCGCTGTTCCTCACTAGATAGCTGCCTTCTCTTAGTAAACGAAGAACAGCCTCTGCTTCGATGCGTGTTATAGAACCATGGTACCACCTAAAAGAAAAGATTTAGACTCGAGAGATACGTGTGGCAAGATATGTTTTCGGGTCCATGATGATCCGTTATAGATACTCACCCTTGTCTTTCTAGAGGAAGATCAACATCAACCAGATCAGCAGACCCACGGGTCGTATTTATTTCAAGCGGTAGACCCAGACTTAGTGCAACTGGTTTTTTTATGACCAACTGACCAGCCAACCCTCCTGAATTAGTTGCCCCAGTTCCACTCCCATCGAGATTCAGAGTCATCTTGGGACGCGACAAGCCGCCGCCTGAAATGAGTCAGGCGACAGTTAGACGCCACGAAACTACTATACTGTAATACAATATAGTATAGTACAGTATTGATACTGTTAGGATTATGAGTCTTACGATAGAACTAATAAATCAAGACTTGTAATCAGGGTATATTGAAATTGCACTCTTACGAATCCTCTGGATTTGGCAAGAGTAGAACTTTCAGTTTTCAACGGAGAAGGTGAGAGACCAACATACTTTCGTGGTATTAAGCTGAGTTCACATCAGGATCGATACACCTTTGACCGCATTAATTCTTAGCCCGTATTCTGTCCCGCACATTCCTTCGGAATTTTGATCCACATCACGCCCCGTTCTGTGATTAATGGCGCGGATCTCAGGGCTGACACTTTTAAAAGTGCATGACACCCAGTAGGCATTTGGTGGAAGCCGAGGAGTAATTTATGTTCAGGTTTTTTCATTAGCAGCATACTAGTAACTGTTAGGGGGATGACAACATCCCCATTGATTGATTCGAGTCCCTTCTTGGAAATTCGACACTTTTAGTTAGTCTGCTTTATTTTAATTTTTTTCACTGGTTACTTGGATATTTCCGTTTTTATTTCTCTTCACGCTTCACTTAATCTTACATGTTTTACTTATAGGAGTATCGATTGAGCCAAGTTTTAATTCCTCAATGTGTCTCGCTCTAACGAAGCGTGAAGGCAGACTGTTGGATTACGAGGGAGATTTCGATGGCGTGACTAAAATAAAAGTTTCGGGGGAAAAATTATTGGCGACTAAAAACTTTTCTGTCAACAAGTGTAAAGTTCTGAGAAAACCATGCAAATATTCGAGCTTAAAAGACAAAGTATTTTCTTTGCTAACAATAGAAATAAAATTCCAAGCTAAGGGAGAAAATAACCCCTTAGTGCCGGTTGAGAATCGCTCAGGAATTACGAGCATTGTTTCTAACATAAACAATATCTCATCCACGATCCTCCCTGACAATGACATATGCCTCACCATTGTATCTTAAACTAAGACAAGTTCCAGCTTCCTTGAATTGAATACCATGCAGAATTTCACCCCTTAGTTTCTCTCCTCCCTTCTCTCTCTCATTCTCCAGGTCCAACATTATCTTTGTCTTATCAAAAAAATACTAAAGTACAGTTCACAGTAAAAAAGTGCTAGCAGTAACAGAGTGTCATTTATCATTTCGTATTCGGACAAAAAAAAGGAATAAGAAAAAGTGAAAATCTTTTTCCTCCAATCTTGCCATGAGTTTCTCCAAACAAGTTACACGCATGTACAGTTTCCAAAGTTAATCGAATTTAGGGCTGGCGCACAATCTCTTAACAGTTAACTCTTAGCGAATGACGAAGGTCTGGCCAAATTGGTCTGACACGTGTAAACACGAATTAAAGTCACTCTAGTATAACACCTAAGGAACAGTAATACCATAGCTACCACCATAAGTGCCAGGTTCACTAAAAGAAAGAAACTTTTTTGTTTCAGGATTTCCACGGACATTCACCGACGGCTTCTTATTCGGCTTTATAAAACATTAAACGAAATCGCAACGGGTAGTCGAGCTACGAATAAACTGACTACTTTCTGAGATTGGCCAAACACCAAGACACGATCTACTTTATTCAATTTCAGTCCGCAATCCGGAGATGAAGGGACGCTCTAATTTTGTTCACCCAAAACAAAAAACCATCCATATTTTTCGTTTTTGCTACCAAGGTTCTCCGTAAGTAAATTCCTCATTATCATTTATATCGACGTTCCTTTTCTTACTTACTTAAAATGTCATTCGTTCATTGCACTCCTTCTACACTGTACTCCGTAACTGACGACTGTTCTTTGCTGATACTTATATCACATGACGTTTTCCTGTACAAGATTTATGTAGTGCACAGTGCTGCCCTCGAGGGAGATTCTTACCTCAGGAGAAGAGACACGCGAAATCAACCTTCGAATTGAGTGACGGATTGTCTAACAGTGCAAGACGTCTCAACGAACTGCGACTCACAACGAACGTAGAAGTATACAGCACCTTTTCCCATGGCCTCTTGGGAAATTCCTGACTGCGGTATAAACCAGAGTGAACGCGTTCGATCACGCAAGAGAAAAAAAAAAAAAAAAACAGAAAAAGAAATACGAGAAACAGAAGTAGAGCCGAAGAAGAAGAAACGGAATACAGTAATTCCGAGAAGCTAGAGAAGACGGCAGGAAACGATAATACAGGGTCTTTTAATAATCAAGACGAGAAGACAGACGAAAGAGAAAACAGGGTCTTTTAATTTCACCAAAAGAAAACAGTAGGTATGATCGTTCAACGGATATTGTTACTACAGTCACTTGTACAGGAACCTAAAGGGCTCGAGTGTTATTTCCAAAAGTCTCGAGAACACTAATGTGAATTTATTGTCGTATCAGGAAATCGAGAAGACATTCAAAGACACATTCAGAATTTATAGGGGATCCTCCATATATGGAACAAGGAAACTATCATATTTTCTCTTTTATCAGTTCAATTAAATTTTTAGGAAATGATATACAAACCAATAGTTATACCTACGAGACGAGTTTCCTATACTGTATGCATTACGTGATGCGGTCAGATAGAGAAGACAGGAGAAGCCAAAAGTAAGGTGTCCGTGCACAGATGCGTTATAGTACATAGGGGTGGTTTCAAGATCCGACAGATGTTACAGGAGCCATCCCCCATATCCTGTAGAAGCTTCCATCCCTTACAGCCCTTATCGGCTGAGTAACAAACACTTCGAACCTGCCCAGAATAGTTGATGCATCTCGATCCTCATGAAATATGAAGTACACGAGAGTCTATGGTATTTTCCAGGTAGAGGGGAGAGTAGTTTAGTATAACCATAGAATGCACAGGGCCTAATTTGCCCTTGGATTAGGTATAGTTAAGGGTGAAATAACTTTGCGATGTTCTCCTGTAATAACCTGCTGCATCCGTTCTAAATAACTTATGAAATACTAGACTCACGAAGTACACACGTATGTCGGTATATATATGTGTGTATACATGAAAGGGCATGGAAACGGTAAATAAAAGTATCTGGAACGGGAATGGACCATTCGACGAAATTCGACAAATAATCCGGACGAATGAACGAGCGCATAACTGCGTTACCGGCATGGAAAGACGCTCCGGATGTTACGGAAGTTACGTTGGAAGTCTGTCGAGTAATAACGTTACACGCTTGGTTATTGGCCACCCTTGAGCTTTTGATAAGAAATCGCGTTACCGTCGACCAGTCCTCTGTATGTTTTTCAACTTCTTCTAAGCGGATTTCACATACCCTATAGGGTAGTTGATAAGAGCGTACCAACTGAAGATACCATTAAGATATTTACGAGGATGAATTCCAGCCGGAATTACCTGTATATACATATAGTGTATATTTGTCCACCTTGGTTCAGTCCAGGAGTACTGACAAGGTTTTGAAGACATTCGAAGGACATCAGGAATTAAAGGCAACTTCAAGACGTTCTTTAGACATTTGTGCTAATAAAGAAGAGAAATTAGTACTGTGTGTATTCTGAACGATTGGATGTTTCGCCAGGAGGCATAAAAGACGATAGAATATTCGATTAAAGATTCGTTTGTTTGTTCTTGTGAGATTTCAAAGAGAAACACATAATTTTGTATTCCAGTTTCAAGAGTGGAGAGGGTGATTCTAGCGGATCAGTGTGATTGGAATATTCGGTAAGGATAGAGGAGTCCGAATACGTTCGTCGAATTTAAAACAGCGTCTTATATCATCCCCAAGTATGCATGGAAAAGCCCATATATCCCTTTTATACTTCTTCTTTTTTTTCCTCCCTCCCAATGCGTTCTAAGCTTTTCCACAATTGCTCGGTCAAGCGTGTACCAGGAGATACCACAAGTTTTTCTGCTTCTCTTAACGAGCTCAGCAATCTATGGTGCCGACATAGCAAGGAACCATTAAATGGACTGTCCCAGATCGCACTTAAGATTGATAATATTAGTTTAGCCTAAGTGAAAGGAAATTGCCTTTTGAAACATTCCCTTAGAATGGCGTTGCTTGCGCTATTGCAAGATCAGCTTTTGCAATCAAAACGGACAAGTAAAAACGATATCGAAATAGAAATTGCTACAGGTATCGTTTATGGGAATAATCCATCCGTAAAGTGGGCATAAAAGCTCGCGAGCAAGTAGGCCATATTTCCAATATTTCCAATAGGTATTGAGTATGGATACGCATGAACGCGCATTTACACACATCCATTGCTTCTGTGGTCCATGTATGCATTTATTTTTCTTCTTCCTCTCCACGTTTTCTTCTCTTTCCTTTTTCTCTCTATATTTCCCGGTCCACCTATTGCGGTGGTAGCTCCAAGCAAGACTGAGCTTCTCCTGGAGCGCATTGTAGACGCGCGCAAGTTGGGAGCTTTTGTCTAAAAGCACAATGGCGAGTCTTTCAGTACTCTGCCTAGTCTGAAATAAAACCAAACCCTAGAGCTCCTCACCTAACATCTTCTGAAAACTGGGTAAAGTGAATTTCTTTTATGTTACCATAATTATGGCGTTTCCACGCCATTAACCGACTTTTCCACCTCACTCGTCATTCTACTCACAGCTACTTTAATTCACGCTTCAATTTTATTCGTAAAGATATCTTTATTTTCTCAATGCCTATAAGTACTTGGACATAATCATCTTAATTTCGGTTTGGTATAGTTTTTTGGTTTTTCTTTAAACACTGGAAATACCTTAATCCATAGTTGAGAAGAATTTCTTTTGCCTCCACAAAGAAACTGATAGTCCGATAATCCAGGGATCCTAGCAAAAATGATTTTCAGACGTAAGGGATGTGCCAAAATGTTATTGGAGGGTTCGCCTGACCAGCGGGTGTCCTGAAAGTAATTACGTGCTAGCCAGAAAAAAGTAGCGACTGTTAAGAAATCTGTTCCCGATCACGTATCACCCTTAGCTGCCTGACTGACTCACTGGGAGTAGGGGGTTTCTTTCCAGGACCTAGTCGTAACAGTTTGGCTCTTTAAATGGTCATTTACAGATTCGAATCGCGCATCCGTCATCTTGGATAATGTTGGATCAATCCGTCTTGTCGCAGATGGTCAGTCTACCAGACAAAATATATGATATCGGAAATCAAAAAGATATCACTACACAAATCTAATTTCATCATGGACTATAATGAGCTGAAATCAGCATCATCCAGGGTATCAGAGAATGCTGAATTTAGCAATCGTAGAGGTTGCATTAATAAGAATGCATATGGTGAATTTTGAACGAACCAAGCCACCTTTATGAAAATTTATCAAAAATGTGAATTGGCCTGAAGTAAGCCTGTCCTGAAAATGCAAATCATACAGGTCCCTGATCCTGATACCCATAAATGCATTTTATTAAAATTTTTTAAAACAAGCAAATATACACATTAAATATAGGATTTTCCGCATGTCCTCTATTTGCCCCAGGCAGAATTGCATTTAGCCGTAGGGGAGGAGGGTAGATACATTATACCTCACGCAATTTTCTAGTTGCAGTTTGTGGCTATATTGTTCATTGCTCGTGGTTGCTCCCATCGCGTCGAATGAAGCTTTCACGATTTAATCGGCCAACTAATTACCACAATTACGACCTGTCGATAAATCTCGAATGATATCAGGCAATAGACTGGAAAGAGAAGAAGGTATTCCCTACTTTTGAGGAGCAGAGAAATAAATGTAGAATTTTGGATTAAACTGATAATATGCACTTACCAAACAGTAATGACGGTTCGACGTCACGTACTGATAAACTAGAAGATGCCTGTGAAGCACTGGATTCTGTGCTCTGTGTGCATCTCAAACGTCTTCTTAATTTTGGCATGTCAAATGGCAAATCACGAAGGTCCACGCTAGTGGCACTTCCTGAGGTCGTAGCGTCTTGCTGCATGAGAAGTCTCCTTCTGCGTAACTTTGGCATGTCAAATGGCAGATCAGTCAATTCTGGCTCGTTATCAACAAGATTGATATTATCTAATGGTGGTTTAAGTAAATGTAAACCAAACGGTTTGCATTTGATTCCAGCTCTTGACTCTATAGATATACCACTATCCGATCCTTGTATCTCGGTATCTCCTGAACTTGATGATTGCAGGGCTAAATTAATCAGATTCTTATTTTGCGGAGTTCGTCGCTTCTTGAACGATGTATCCGTCGGTGACGTCACGTTAGTATTGGTATTGGTATTTGTGTTAGTATTAGCCGTGAGATTCTCAGTAGGTTCTTCCGGAGATGCTTTCTGAGAGTTATTGTTACGATTATTATCAGATGTCTCGGATGCTGGCTCCTGCGACGATTTGTCTGATATTGGTGACAGAATGTGAAGTTTGTTAGTGTGATGAGTCAAGAATCCTGATAGGGTAGGTTGCTGATGATGATGGAAACAGTTTGTACTGCCACTGTCGGAACTGTGAGAACTGAGACTGGTACTATGACGACTCTCGGAGCTGCTAGTTGATCTGTTCCCTTCGCTGGTACTGCTTCTCAGAGATTCCATACTGCCACCACTGCTACTGGTAGCCATACTCTCAGTGCTGGAATATCCAATGCGTCTCCGGGTAGTCCTCAACTTGAACTCCAAAATGCCAGATTCTCTTCTTGGTCTAGGTAGTTCACCTTCAGCCTCATGAGGCCTACCCTTGAATTCCATGATCGGTCGACTCTCACGAATGAGACTTCTTGGTCTTTGTCGATCTTCTCTTGGCCTTCCCTTGAACTCGAGAATGAGTTCCTTATCGAGGCGACGGCTTTGCGAATCGGTCTCTTGCACGAAGCTCTTGGGTCGGCCCTTGATCTCCAGAATACTGCCCTCGCTACTTTGAGGTGACTCCTTGGCTCTGAGGGACTTGACTGGTAGTCTCATGTCTTTAAGACGCGGATGATCAGGCTGTAATGGTAGATTAGGTGCACTGCGTATATTCAACAGTAAATGATCCTTATTTCCATGGAACTTGGCAGGCAGCGGCGCTGTTGATGGTGGCGAAGGCGTATAGCCACGCACTGGTAACCTCGGTGAAGCTTTTTCATCGCTAGAATTAATCTGGAGGGACTCGATGTCTTGGGACAGAGATGATATATTGTCAGTTTGTTGAAGACGGCTCGGAATTGGTTTTGGCCGGAGTAGAACGACTTTACGCCTATCCTTGGGTATATATGAGATCTGCGCTAAAGTCTCGTTATTAGACGATGAAGTGGCCCTTGCCGGAGTGGCCCTTGGTTGTAATTGTAAAACAGGATGATTAGTCACACGGTCTAAATCATCTAGGTCATCGTATGATCGGTTGACCTTACAATCGAAAGCTGTCTCGTAGAGATAAAGCTGTCGTGCCATCTCTTCCTTGTCCTCCGCCTCCGGATCCTCTTCCTCTTCCTCCTCCTCCTCTTCCACACCCTCTTCGTCGTATTCGTTCTCGAGGAGTATTGGCTGCGTATCTATTCTCCTCGAACGCCGGAGCTTGCGCACCTGCCGGGACACTGGCTGATCTACCTCATCCTCTTCGGACGACACGACGCACGTGCAAACTCTAGTTGGTATATCATGGCTCAGTAGCCTATGTGGAGGCATGAGGGTGTGATCCCACTCGGTGATGATGCACGATGAGACGATTTCGTTTCTAGCTTCGACTGCATGCTCACTCCCCGACGTGAGGCTCATTAGTTCCGATTGACTTTGTTGATAGTAGGGCGCCCCATCACCAGCAACCGAATTTCTTTTCGGTAGTCCTGGTGTTCTAGAACGTTCTCCAGGAACGTCTAAGCTCACGCTCTTCCGATATTTACTTAGCTGCGATCTAGACAACCGTTCCGGAATCTTGAACAAGTCTCCGTAATAATAGGGCGAAGGATGTCTAGTAGGTTGATTCGCTTCGGTCGGTGACTGGTCCGTCAGATGGACCAGAGCTACACAGTCTACGATCACACCCTCCTCAGGTATTTCATTAGCTTTCTCAGCTAGGCGAGCACATTTCGAGGAAGTAGCATAGAGATCGTTTTTGTGTTTTCTAAAGGATACCAAAGTGCTTGCCAGTTCATCATCTTCGCAAGATGATCCGGAAGCTGAAGGATCTGTAACATGAAACAACAATCTTCATCATACGTTGAACTTGATCCTTACTGTAATACAGTTATATATGTAAGGATCAATAAGCGGCTTGGCAATTTTGCAAAAGACGCCATAAATCTATATTTTTCCCACTGCCTACTACCTACCGGTACCAACCCCCAGTGGTACTACCATGTAGGTGCTACCCCATAGAAGAAAGGATAAGACCGAGACTGAAGATAATGGGCGCATTATGCTTTGCGAGGGTTCACGAATCCTCATTCCTTTAGCAATAGGGAAGACCAGACTTCATAAACTATACGCGGAGCTGGTTCTGACAGGCACCAAGAACGCTAGATAACGGCCCGAGAAACTTCCTGGAAAAATGATTATACGGCAAACAAGGGTCCATCTTATCCTTTATATTTTTGTCTATGACGAGTATGATATAATCCATTATCATAATCCCGCAGGTTATACATGAATGACGCTCAACGATGATACTACTGACTGGTTCTATTAGAATTCCAAAGTCTTCAAGAATTCCGAAAATAAACTTTAAGAGATTTTCATCAGCATAAAACACAAATACTTTTTTCAATTAATTTTGTATGCCAAATCATTTTAAAGTGACAGTGTAAATTTATTTTCGTATCACAGCTTGCTCTTTTATTATGAGTAAAATGCGAATTTCTCTTATGGGATTGCACAGACTATGAAGGGTGAGAAAACCATGATATTCCCATGCACTATACTCAGGCGTTCATCTCTTTACTGCTCTGCTCGTCTCTACCCGTCTCCTTCCTCCGTCGCGACTTTTGGTCTCGCATCCCGTATCCCCGGCAGAACGTAAGCAGCGCCGAGTGATGGGCTAAGGGAAAACGAGAAAGAAAAGGTCTGCGACTATATGTGGGAGCTTACGAATGGAGAATGCTGTCTTGCGAGGCACTCAGATTTTTCGCGACGTCGACGCTGAAATGAGAAAATTGGTAGGGTGAGTGCTGGAGAGACTTCGCAGACTGGAAAAAGACAAGAATCCAAGAGGAACCCATTACTATTTTCTTTGTGAGACAGATTAACCGTTGACTTCCGTTTTCTCGCATCCGGTCTTGTTAAATCTCCCCCCCCCCCCCCCCCTGTTAAAGTAGAGAGGAATCAACCCATCCCTATAACTTTTCGTAAATTTCAACTAGCAAAAACAACAATGCACTAACGTTACCATTTTCCGCAAGTAGCAAATTATTTTAAGTATCGCTGACTTTCTTGATCTTCTTTTTAAGTACAATGTGAATTACTTCTTTTAAGGGGATGAAGTAAGAGATGGAAACCGAAAACAAATATTAGTTAGGTTACATGAAAGATACTCAGATCGGTTATAACATGGCGCTAAGGAGGATGAATCTAAGTTTCAGGAAAGGATTGAACTTTTGAAATGAAGAAAAATAAAATCCTGCTGCTTGTTGAAAATAAAATAAAAAGTAGAGACGAAAGAATAAGAAATGTAGGAACGAGAAGAAATGATAACGGAATTGCTAAATGAGTGGAAGAAGAAGGGAATGCAAAATATGAATATGTATTCGCAGCTGCTTTCTCTGGCGTGATTGGACAGTTGCTACTTTACTCAGTGGGATGGATATCAAAATTGCCAAGGAGAAGAATAAATATTCGAAACAGCCCGCGTAACTCGATTGCATTTTAAACGAACCGAATTCGACGTCCCGTATAATTTTTCCCTGGTCCAGAGCAACGGCGCCGTGAAATTGCATTTGCAAGAATCAATGCAGGCAGTAACTACTAATTCTTGTCCATTCCCAGCAAAGTTCAAATTCGACAAATGCAGCTCGCTCATTCACTCTTTGTCATCCACCAGTTTCAAGAAACGTCCAAGAAAACTTGCAACTGCAATTCGCAAAGTTCAACTTTATCCAACTTACGGATTTGATAGGGCTGGCATATCGCCAAATTGCAACGATATTGATTACCGATCGATAATCGGATTTGCTAGATGCACCGGGTGTGCCAGAGATTGCTCGAGTGCAGATTCATATTATTGGGGCTGCAGATGCACCCCGGGGTGGCCCTGTAAGCCTACCCCTCATGAATCTATTAGAATCAGGGAGCGACAACGTTAACCCGACAATCACAACGTGTAACGCGAATGCACTGTCGCTGCACTATCCCTGCAACAACGTGTATGCAGTTCAAGTGAACTTGCTGATACGGCTCTATGTGTATGTGTGCTTGCATCCCCATCCCTTAGGGATGATTTAGAACCTACCCCATAGAGAACACTATGTACACAACATGTACCTCTGCAGGGGGGTGAAATCTGCTGAACTATTGGGTCGCGGGTACTGCGATATATTCAGCGTATGGCAGCCAGAAGAAATGTCGGTGAACAGTAGTCGAAATAGGAGAGGGATGAAAAAAAAACAGGGTAACCACAGAAATCTTCTGAAAGCTTTATAAGGGAGCAAAGCTCGGGAAGCTTCGGGCACTTCAGTCGGCTTTTTATTAGATATTGTCCTCGTAACATAACTGGGGAGTCAGGCAATGTATGTGGGTCGTGGATTGTATCGTCGTGAAGGGTGCGTTGTCGCTCGGCCCTTTGCGAAATCACGGCTGCCACCTTCCCTTCTTTTTCCACTTCACCCTCCTTGCCTCTAAGAACGTGGTGCTCTTTCTTCCTTCCTCTGACGTCCCATATTCGACATCTTATCCTTATGCTACTCGTAGTAATACCTCGACAAAATGAAAGCCAATCTCGGTTATTGGATGCAGTATGAGAATACGGATTTTGCGAGAATTCTTTTTTTTTTCTTCTTTTTGAGAAATCAATACAATGACTCATAGAAATTTTTGGGGATGTATTTTTTCCTATCGTCTGACCAGATATGATGTTCTCTTCGCTTAATGATCTTTCAGTGGTATGATACAGGAAAGCACAGCAGGTTGCTATAATATCTTTTAGGAGTTGTCTGACAACGGGGAAAATTCTCTTAGAGATCTCATCTCTGGAGAGATCGCGTTATCTTTATTCTTATTATATTTATATTTTACTGTAATTATTGTGGACTTAAGGTTTTAATATTAAGACTGTGAGTCATTGCCGTTCGTTCAACTGGCACAGCTGACGGTTTAGTCTAGAAGCTATTGAGCTTTTTTAAGACTGTTTATAAAAATAATAGAAGGGGCAGAAATTTCATTAGCAACGTAATACAAAGATACTGTAAGGGAATAACAAGATGGGAACCTCTTTGCTGGCTTTCTGATTGACTGATTGTCGGAGTCACTGATTAGAAAAGACGTAGAATATGGTCTACCTTTGAACTTCAACCTTTTCTCGAAACTCTGATTATAAACCAGGACAAAATATCAGAGCGAAGTGATGCGCGGCTCGTTGTGACATCAACGTGAACATAGAGACCGTAAAGTCAAGGGACAAGTAGAAAAGATGAAAAAGAAGGAAGTCAGGGTGAACTGTGTATATATCCAAAAGCTGTGTAGGGGGTTGGTACAGGGTGAGGCCAAGTGCTAAATTAAAAAGACGCAAGAGAGCCGAGACCTTTGAGAACTTTGAGTGGCAATTACTTGCCCTGTCCTCAGATTGCTTACTCCAGTAATTTTATTACATCAAAACCTTATATTCGTATATCACACTACCCTTACGCGCACTCAACACAGGGTTGTTAGGGTACATGCTAATTATATAATAATACCCACGTAATACCTATGTAAATTGGTCTTGCACTAGTCACTAGTAAAGAGAGCAATGATAGATAAATAAATTGTCATTTATTAGAGAGGGTTGGGAAAGTGGAGGAAGGGCAACACAGAGATTCCACCCTTAATACTGTTGCTGGTTCATCAAACCGATTTTGTTCCTCGTTAAGCAGCATGGCCAAACTGCATTGTTAGGCCCGATTGATTTTACTGTTAATAAAATCAATGTTAGTTCATCGTCGGAGGGCTGAGAGACTGGCATGCTACTGGCAGGGTTGGTTTGGACTACTAGGGGTGGATTATACGCTTCCCTATCGGTAGACATTGCTCAATTGAAATCTACATCGGTGGTGATACGAGGTACGAGCGTTTGCGGCGGAGGGGCTGAAAATTTCCTATGGTACGTGATGTCCTGTACCCTTACTTGGTACTTGGTACTTACCCCTCGTGGAATTACTCATTTTCATTTATATTTCCTTCTCTTTTTTTATGTAAAAGAATTGACGTATCTACACCCTTCCTACATGTTCGTGTAACTACCCTACCAGATTCCCCAGACAATTTTACGTCTCTTACTCGTCTTTTTACATTTACCCTGCCGCGTGCACCCTCGGAATTCTATTACCTATCTACCAGCGAGACACAGGGGATGGTCCACTTGTACGGGGGGGTATGATTTTATTTTGTGATCAAAGAGAAAAAGGATTAAGCCCGTGTGACGATGGCGTGAGCGCAAGAGGCACTGGACTTGGTTTCATTTGACTAATGACGCCGCTAACGTGGCTCACTTTTCGGGTTATTAGCATTACTACGAAGCGGTGGTATTTTCGTAATTAGTGCCAGCGAATTATTTTTGAAAGGGTTTCAAAAAGAAAATATTAACAGAGCAAATAGATAGCGAATGTAAAAGTAAAATATGATCGATCATCAGACCAGTGATTTTCGTCTAGACGGATGAACGCAGCTGACATGGTAATTACCCTAAGCACTCCCGAAATTATCTCCAAACGATATGCAAATCGTGGCATAAATGCTAATTGTAATTAGGCACTGAAATTAATTCAGAAGCATCCTACCAGCGAGGAGTTTGCCTTGACTTAAATATCGACCTTCGCTGCTCCCTTTCATTTGAGAATTTTAGACCTTGACTAAATGATATTTTACGGTGAAAAATTTCTTTTTACACCAAATTATAATTACCGTTGTTATTGATTACCACCAAGTATAACATAACCAGACATGTGTGTCTATTTCACCCAGGAACACAGGTTTCAACCCTTTATCAAATCAACTACGGTAAAAACGACATTTTATATCAATTTAAAATTATTCCAGACAGAAAAATAAACCGGGTAATACATTTTGCATAAATTTTCACGTAGATTTAAAAAATCGATTACCGTCTCTATAAATATAATTTTTGTCATATGATACCTGACTGTTCTATTTGAGATACACGTCCCTGAACTTATAAAAGGCATAGAAAAACGCAGGGATATTAGTACTCATCCGAATTAGCAACATGATTTATCCGTCTAGACACCCCTAGACATAAATCCATCCCGGTTAGCACTGGTTAGGTAGGTAAGTGCTATCAAAATACCCATATGCAGCTTGAAAAATATCCAATAAAAGACTACCTATCGATAATTCCCCATGCTAGGATATATAATGATAATAAATACGAAAAGTTCACAAAATACGAATTGGTATGAGATTAAGATTAAACAAAAGACATTAATCGAGCAATAGCAAAACAATCAAAGGGGTAAGGCAGTGTCGTTGACAGTTTGTAAATGATCGAGTTTACGGGTGGTAAAGGAGACGTCTAGTGTGAGAGGTTTGAAGATGGTGGAGGAGACTTGAAGCTAAGGAAATGACGGAAGCCAAAGAATGGGAGGGTAGAAATAAGATGGAAGGGGTGGCATTTCCCTTTGCAAGTTAACTATTCATCTTCGTGACAATTCAACAAAACTTTTGGTTGCCTCACTGTTACAGGGTTCCATTTTAAAACTGTCATGGGAGAAATAAACATGGCGTCCATTATGGCGCCGACAACTTTACTCGTTCACACCGTACAAACGAATCCAATAAATTAGAAACTGAAACGATGATATTGTTTACAGTTTCTCTAAGATTACAGTGGTTAGCCCATATTTCCTTAAGGGATGAGGTACTATGTAGTATCCAAAGTAAGGAAGGGATCTCGATTAATTCCAGTCCCTTATATTATAAGGGTAGTTGCACGAAACTCAAGAGCCCTCGGTAACAAAACCCAGAAAAGCATCATGGTGTCTCGCACGAAGTGTTCCTTTCTGTATTTCTCTTGCTGTTACCCTTTCTCTCGGTATTAGGCTCTCTAACCCTTGCACTCTTCAACCCCTTATTCACCCCTTTCATACGGCACTCGACTGACAGACAAACGGACAATGTGTCATTTGCATACGATGAACCGGGTTGCCCGCGTTAACTGCTCGGGGACGTGGAACAAGGTACAAGTCACCTAGTACCATTAATTGAAATGGGGTAGTTTCGTCCGCTTGGGGTTGCTATATCTTCTAACGAGACCACCCAGAATAGAAAGGATACAACGGTGAGAGCGGTTGTGACGAAACATTTTCCAGGGAGAATTTCTATCTAAATTTCTACTGTACCAGTCAGCTGTGTTTAAGGTTTACCTTAACTTAAAAAAA
The DNA here is from genome assembly GCA_030142615.1 of Syrista parreyssii. Lineage (NCBI taxonomy): Eukaryota > Metazoa > Arthropoda > Insecta > Hymenoptera > Cephidae > Syrista > Syrista parreyssii. The sequence continues at coordinate 146,399 of JARQTG010000290.1, forward strand.
TCGTCAGGTTTAACATATCCATGAGGCTTTCACGAAGGTAGGTTTGGTTATTCAGTACGCATAACGTAAAATACTCTTGAAACTTTACAGACTGCTATAGGAGTCAATGGGAGAAGGAGAGACGAGGGCCAGTCAATGGGGAAAGAGTTTAATTAAATATCGTGCGACATATTAGGGAGAAACTGAGGGTGGTTTTCCACAGTGTCGTTCACAAGTAACGTCCGGGACATGACATCGACCGAAAAAGTTCGAACCTACCCGAGTCAACAGGACCGTAAGGGTTGTCATCAGCCTGGTACAAAGTGGTTATCAGAAAAATGTTCAGATAAAAAAATGTTATGTCCTAATTCAGAAGCTTTTTTAACAACAAAATTTAATATCATCCCATCTAAAAGTCCTTAATGAAATTTGAAAAAAATTTAACGAACAACAGTTTCCAATACTTTATTAATCAAAGAACTATTTATTGATAGTATTGATGATTCCTCAAAGTTCTATTTGTTCTAATGAAATTGTAGTCTGATCAGCTAATAGTTTGTTTAGTATTGACAAATATTCTGACATATTCGAATCCACGAAATAAAATTCCATGAGTTTGGTAAGGATGTAAATATACCGGGTGTTTATTCAGGATCAGTGTTGTCGAGCAATCTGCATACTTGACTCAGAATTTTAGAGAATCGGATACGTGATACCTGAATAACCGTAATTTAATTGTCGACTGAAATCTCCTGAGATTCCATTCTAATAAGGGCGAGTGAAAGTAAATAATCGGTGGTGAAATGGCTTTCCTTCTCACGCTTCAGTAGATTGATTGATCTGGCAATGTACCGTAATTCACGTTTTTCCATTGTGATTCAGAGAGTTACAAGCATCTGTGGTTGAGCGCATTAAAATTGTATACAATTTTCATGCGTTCAGCAATCCATATTTCTGGAAATCAATTCAGTTTGGTGTAAATCCTATAAATCGGGGTTACATATATGCATTCCAAATATATTGCAGAAATATTTTATACAGTGGAAATGTAATCCACCATTTGAATATACGCGTTGTGGGCCACTCAGCTTCATTTTTTGTTTTTCTCTTTTTTTACTTTGTTCTCATATTCTTATCTTTCTATGACAGTATGAAAATCGACAAAGCATACCTGAACGAAGATCGTGAAAACTTTCAGCAACGAAAATATTGTCCTTTTGTTCCTAAAAGCACAATTTTCAACACTTGCGACCTCATCTTTGGTACCATCACCTTTATTCGAGCTACCCCCATTAAATCCACGAATTCGTATTAAGAAGAGGGGAAAGACGATTAAAAAAGGAATGAGAAAGAAAAATGATAAAAATTCGTGGTGGAGTATTGCAAAGTTGCAAATGTCATAACCTGTTTCCACTTAAAATGAAAGTCGAACTGATATTACGCCCTCGTCGCAAGAGATTCACCCTTGATATTTGAGAGTTGCCATGAATAAGAGTTTAAAAATGTCTTCTGAACATCGATAAATCAAGAATAAAATATCAGAACAGACAGGCTTGTCATCAAGAATGATCAGGTGTATCAATCAACAGAATGGATGCTTAAGGAAATATCAGTTCGAAATCATCCTGACATTTTCTATGCTGTACTGATCTTATTTATCTTATAGTAATAGATCTGTACTCACCGGTATAAGGTCTGCAATAGTCGCGATTGATTTTGCTGTAAGTTGTTGGAAGGGACGATTCCGCACCTGGTTCCGTATAGGCTTTGCTTTTACTGTCTCTGGGGTCGCTGTACTGCTCGATCACTTCAACTTCTGCCTAAATAAAAACAAAAAAAAACAAGTTTTTATAAATATGAACTTATGCGTGTCAGTTGTAAAGTGTAACTTTGATAATTGTCACTGAACGGTAAGGATGGTTTAACTAAACTGTCAAGTTCAGCTGTAACAATACTAATTTGCTGAGTGTATTTTGTGCTTATGTGCATGGTCACAGCTCCTCTTTTCGTCCCTAAGGGGATGCTGCTATAGGAAGGGTTATTGCCAAGAATTTCCTACGACTGAGCGAACACGGCACGTTCGCGAATAGGGGTTGTTTTCGTACGAAAAGCAGAAGCAATTGCGGCAAAGCCTTCCCGAGTTCCTGAGCCAAGAGTAAACATTTTTACCCTCTGTTAAGCGATCATTATTTCCAGAGAAAACATTGGTCGGGGGTAACTTTTTCCACTTTCTACTTAACCCCTTTTCCTTTGCGTCGTCTTCCGTTTATTCTTTTCCCACGAACCAAAAATTATGGTGCATCATGACGCCGTCATTCAATAGGCTACTGCGATTGAACGAAACTACTAATTACCCTTATCGTGATAGTTTAGGGGTTAATCACAGGCGTCAGTCGTTTCATCTCAATCAAGGATCGATTAATGATACGTAATACCAGAAGTAAATCAGCCATGAAAGAGGCTGGAATATTTTCGGGGATGCCTGGATGGGGTTCCATCATAATGATGTCCCGAGGGTATAAGACGAAAACTGGGAGGGATTGATTTTCTCATACGAAACGAATAATCAATGCAAAGGCAGTCAAGAAGTCCCAAGTGAAGAATGATAGGATCGATGAATGAAAACCGGAGAATGGTCTCCCACTTCAGGTTTAAGTAAGACGAAGTCGACGCAGAGGATAAGGGAGGGGTATGGTGGGGCGGGTGGAAGTGGACAAGTAGGTTTAAATTGAAAGACGTACGAAATTGGAATTCTTTGGATAAACTTATATACGTATTATAGATATATCCCTTATACATTGGGTAGCAAGAGAGATACGTGGGGGGTGGTTCCTCTTGAGACACGATTGACTACCCTTACTCCAACTTCAACATGATCAAGATCAATTCGTTGATGTTTATACAAGAATTACAAAAACTACCCTTAACAGATGGTTGAGTATTCGATTGAACCTCGTAAAAATTGTATTTGTTGCTCCATTGTATAGCATACTTAAAGACACCCTTACGCAAAAAAACGAAATCTTAAAATATCTTTGAAATGTATAGGGTGCAATGTAATATGCAAAAGAAACCTTTGATAGTGACAGTAGTCCAGCACCATTTCCGGGGTAGCACAGTCTGTGCCTCGTGTGAAATTACAAACGCTACCCTTAGCAATGGATGTACGCTAGAGAATTTACCCCTTCGTCTACAGTACGTATACAGAAGGGGGTAAGCTTTGTTCCACAGCTCCAACGTTAATCCTATCGATTTATTGAGGACCATAAGCCGATTACCCGGCCACTGTATTATAATTGCGAGCGATTATTAACTTGTGTAATCATCCGACTTTACCATATTTACGGTCCCGTTACGCAATGCGTGTATAGTGCGTTATTAACCCTCAGCCAACAATTATATGAATTCCATTGCAATTTAGCTAGATGTCAGTGCAACCAATTCCAAAATTTCTTAATAGATCCCCGAAAGGAGGACCGAATGTTATTTTCTTTGGTCATTATTTTTCAAATATTCTGAAAGTTTAACGTTCCTGTAATTTGTCCCTGTTTAATATTGTTTTTGTTCTATTATGTCCTGCATTTCGTATAAATCAGGAGAGAAACTTTCACCCAGCTCCATTAATTTTCTGGTCTGCAAAAATTCTTGCAAATCCTATTTCTCTTTGTTCTTTCTTCTCCTTCACTTTGTTCTTTCTGTCTTTCGCTTTCCTTCTCCATTTTTCTCCAGACTTGCTTGTTCTTTTTGATGACTCGCGAAACTCCACCGAACACGAAAAGTTCAACTTCTTTACGCTAGTGCACTGTGCAGAAGGTCTGCTAGGTGCAAGCACAGTTTCTCCCTAAGAAGTAGGAGAGAGGTTCAACTTCTAGTATTTAAGTTCTTTGTTTAAGATGATAAATGTGACCAACGCTCAGCGAGTTTTTGCATAAAATAAAGCGCTAAAGTATTAAGTAGAGAGTCATAACGATTCACCCTCTTCGACGGAAAGTGATTCTGACGATGCAGGGTGCCCTTTGACATTGAAGGGTGGCAAAACAGGAAACTTTTGTCTTCAGTATCTCAGGTGCCAGATACTTATCATTTTACGAGCTCCTTTTAAGCAATCGTCAACTTTATATTTATTGATTGTCTCTTCCTACTTCCACCGGAAGTGATCTTCACATGTTTGATATATGTACGTGTCGCTGCACGAGTAGTCAATTGTCGAATAGCCACGACCAGCGCTGTATTCCCAAAGGTTGAAAGAAGCGAAATAAAAATTGAAAAATAAATTTCACAAAACGAAGAAAGAGAGAACAGTATACCATACTACCCCTAATGTTGGCCTTTTTTTTGCTTCTTTTATTTCCATCCTTGCACAAAAAAATAAGGATTCACAAGTCGACGCGCGGTAGTTTAGCAGAAACATTTAGCGTGATGCTCGAGGCAACCCCAGACAGGAGAACTGAGTGCCGGAGCAATTATAAGCAGCGCCGGAAGTCACCCTTCCACATCCCGTTTCACCGACTTCCTCCAAGCATATAGCGCAGTGCCCCGGGGGTATTTTGCAACCCCCATAATTATATTTCTCCCTTCGGTCGATTTCGTCGCGGCGCCCAGTGAAAATGTCAATACCAGCCATGACGCCCCTCATGTTCGCATCCTGAATTCCGACGTCACATCATCCCCATAGGCATAGCCATGAACATTCTAACTATTTAACGTAACATCAATAACGACAACTTACATTTTCAACAGTTGGACTTGGCAGTACCCACTGCACTGTTGATGAAGTTGCAGCAGCTGCACTGGCCGGTCGTCTCTTGTTCACAAAATCTACAGGCAAACTGTAGTCGTCGCATAGAGAAACCTAAAAATAAAAAGAAAAAATCCTTTCATTAGATTTTATCTCAGGAAACCCCAAGTCGATAATCATAGGAAATATATTACCTATATTGATAATATTGACAGGAACCAAAGTCTTTGTGTTACTCAACAAATCACCTGATAAGCGTCATTTACCCACTTCTATAGTCTAGTACGACGAATAAGGTATGGTACTACGCTTTAGAGCTCATCAGCGATATTTGCTGTCTGCTGGAGAATTGATCTATCGGTTTTCACGTACTTTACTCGTGCATATCTGCAGCCATAGATATGTAACTCAATGTGTATTGTATATATACATATATAAATCGAGACAATCATGAATCCCCGGGGGCAGCTTATCGCGACGGGGAACTCGACGTGGCCAGGGATTTTATCCTAGGCCTGCGTTTATTGTGAGTAAAGAGTACCCGAGCCCCTGTATGGATGCGCAAAGTGGGGAGACGTAAAAAAAGTATATAAAAACGTACAATATATCAAGGAACGGATAGCTAATGGCAAAGAACGGAATAAACGCCATGGTATCTATAAACGGAAAACTGCGTCATTCGCAAAAATATTTAGGTTTGTGCCGAATTCTCGTATTGAAATAACTACATTGTCCAGTAGTGCATTCTTGTTAGGGATTGATATAGATACTGTTTACTCTAACGTTTCCTGAACTTGCTCGGCTTCCGGTAAAGACCTCCTCCCAACATTCTTACCAATCCCTTATATGTACCTGCATATATGAAACCTATAGTATAGGGGAGTCTGCTTGGAGTGTAAACCAAGTATGATTTTGCTTGTATAGGGAAAGAATCTAGGAAGCCCACTGAGGATTTAGGTCGATGGACTTTACGCAGGGAATCCCTTTAGTATAAGATCCATAGCATAGTTAATTTGTTGCATATAAAAAATATCTCGGAAGTATTGCTGTCGGGTTTCCGCGATTTACCGTTGGCGCGCGAATTACTATGTTAAATTGACTAGGATTTTTCTTTTGTTTGTTTTCTGTTGAGTGACTTGTGAAGAGGCAATATGATGAATAATTATTCTTTAAAATGTTAATAACCACGTTTGGGGTTGATCCTGATGCGATTTGTATATCCAACTTACAATATGCAAAAGTTAATGCTCGTTAACTAGAAACGAGGTTCAGGATTGGTTGGGGAGGTGATCTTGACATCCTTTATTGTTACAAGGAGGAAATAACCCTTGGCGATATATATGTTATTCACGCGGATTCCAGGCGGCTGAGATTAAACGGAATATTTAGCAAATATTTCGCATAAATCAAAGCGGTGCAATATGTTCTGAGTTTGGAGTGAGGCTATGTAAATTCATGGTAATACCGTTGGCTACCCCGTGGAGAGAAGCTCGAGTGGTAGTAGGAAGAGAAAGAGAAAGCGAGAGAGATGGAAAACACAAGCTAGCGAATATAGGGTGAAAGTGCGCCAGGGAGTGGCTCTGCTGTATTTCATGAACCCCTAAAGCAGCTCTGAGCATTGGTGCAACCGCCACAATCCCATTCATTCTCTTTATGGGCTCCAAGTATTTGGCGGTTTGAATAAATCGGAAATTTGCCCTAGGGGCTTCACCGTACAACCTTTATTTCTTTTTGACCTTTGGCCGTCGACAGATCTTGGTACTACATGGGATCCTTAAATCACTTTCTGCGTTTCATACGTCGCCATGGGACTTTGAGGTTTGGTGTAGGTTTCAATATTTTCAGACCATAATAATAATGATAATCAATATTTCACGATAGGGCAATATAACATTAATAACTTTGTTGTGTACCAAGCGAACCACGAATGGAATGTTATGATGGGGCGGTGAAATTCTTGACGTGCAGGCAACCCCTAGCGAAGATACCCTTCCCCATCGAGATCTACAGAAAGGTCTGAGGGTCGATATTTTTATTAAACGGTCCACGCGCGTTTGCTTGTTCAGGAGTTTTCGTCGACGTCCCAAATTTTCAATTGTGTTCCACCGCTTATCCTGCTACATCTTAATCAATTTGATAAGACCCAATTCAGTCTGATATCCTGGGAACCGGATCAATTAATCACGATGCATAATTAACCCCAACAACTACAAGGAAGGGTTGAGGGACCTTGTGTCTTGAATTGACAAGAGGGTTACCATTTTGTTCTCTAGAATCTCAGCAAGTTCAGGATCATTTGTAATCGGCCTGAACATCATTCAGAGATTAGATTAGTAAAGGTTCAGGTTCTCAGTATTCTTGTATTGACTAAAGTTTCACCCGATTTTCGGAATCTTGGATTATCTTGTCGGATCAACGAGGTATGAAATATTTTCGTCGACATTAGAGAGAAACAAATATTTTTCATTTTCAATCGGGTAGACTTTTGTCATTGCTGTTCAGAACTTTGGTCATATTATTATTTTTTTGCTCCACTTGTCTAACGAAGACTGATTTATTTGAAAGGATGTACCAGGGCTTTTATCTTGTCATGAGAAATAATTCCGTCGACTCTTAACCGACCTAGAAAACCGTGAGGCTTTATCAATCAATATAAGCAGAGGGCGTATAAGGGGTGAGTTGACAGCCCCTGCGAAACGCGTGTCGCTAAAAGCCCGGAAGACCTTTGACCCTCGAAGACTCGCGTCGGGTCCACTTTGTCTGGCGCTAGTTGTGAAAATGCGCTTCAGGACAAAGAATCCTATCAGGTATGGAATATTTTGGGCACGTGGCAAAAGATGAGACCAACTTCTTCAAAGATTCATACAGAATTTTCTTTTCGTGGACCAAACTAAAATTTCCTGGAAATATCGATAACCTACGGGGCTTTGTTGTCATCTGTAACAGTGAGGCAATATAATGAAGAGCCAATGAAGAATGTCAGTGGAAATGTCAAGTGGCAATGGCAAATTCAAGAAAATGAAAATAAAAAGGAGGGAGAACAGTCCGTAGTACTGTCTCGTGTTTTCCACCCTCCTTGTCCAACTAGGCAGGATAAATACGTGAAAGTTTAACGGGAGAATTGGCAGGACACGGGAGAGAACTTACTCGAAGCAATTCAACATCATTTCAAGTCATCCCCAAGACCTTTGCCATTCGCATTGTAGCCCATAACATTTTCCAGCCCTTCTAAGGGTTGTGATGCGCACACAGATACCCTCCGCACATATTCGACGATATGTACACGTATATAAAACTGACAAGAAAAAATATAGACTCGGTACTCGAGTATATGTCAGACAACTCGTTTCTTCTCAACTCGTTATATTATATTATAAGTCCTCGCGCATTGGTTGACGAATTGAGAGAATCCTCCAATCATTTCTCGTCATCGGAACGCCGCTGGGACATTACTAAAAATAGAAATGAGGGTGTCGCAAAGGATAGTGGAGGATAGCGAGAACCCTGAGGCCTCCAGCATTTATCATATTGATTTATTTGCACTTGGTTTTCAGCTAAGAGCTCTCGCGAATCCTGAAGGATGTTGACTTGAGAGCGTAGGACAAGAGAAATAGACGAGTTAAAACAAAAGTATATTTTATCTCTCTTACCAAAGATTTATAACGGTTTGTTATTTAAAATGTAGCACGAGTGTTACTTTCGTTTATTGACCAATCCAATCAATCGGATCTTAGAATGACGGATGCATATACATTTTTTTTGTTACTTCTCAAGTCCTTTGTAGACTTGCTCGAGGGATTCAAAGGAACTTGGAAGTATCCTTAAAGTCTAACAACTGCTCTTACTGTCCGGTGGTAAAGTTAGGACTGAAATACACTAGTGTACAATAGGAAGCTATGCAATGAAACGCGGACCAAGGGCTGGCACAGCAGCCCTTAATCATCTGGATTTCCTGCCCTTTCGTGTCCTTGGGTATCCTTCAATCAGCCCTTAGTTCCTTCTCCTCCACTGACTTTCTTCAGTCCCTTTTACCGAGTAAAGGACTGTCGTACACAGCGAGTCATGTTGGAAAATTCTTGAAGACTAGAAGACTCACAGTTCTGTTAAGAGTCCAACAGAATTCCGCTCAGGAAGTCACGCTCAATTATATTGAGTGAAATAAGGTTTTAAAAAAGTTTAAGAAAGAACATACATACTACTTAGATTGTTAAGATCGTCTGAATCATCCCTTAATAATCTCAAGAGCCTAAGGGTATCTCAGGCGAAGTGAAGGCATGTTCAGAAAAGGGCGGTAAATAAAAAAATGGAAAGAAATTCTCCCTATTACATGAAGGTTATACAAGTACCAGGAATGAGATAGTAAAAGCAAGGGGTAGTTCGCGTAAAGGGTGACTAAGCGTGGCATCCTCTGCACGCTGTGATTGTACTAGCATCGTTCTGTATTGGGATAAACGTCAAGCTCTCCTTATCACCCTTTATCCTAGTAAGGGAAAGGGTTCACCCTAGTAACGCAGAGACACCCTATTTTCGCGTAGAGGCCTAAGGGGCTGCTAATTGATTTTAGAAGTTTCTTCCACCCTTTAGAAAAACCACTCGCTTGTTCATTGAGAGAACACGTGGCCCTCGTCTTCTGGAGTTGGTAAGAGCCTCGTGTCTAAATCGTCTTAACGATTCTCTCCGAAGCATTCACCATCCCCTGGACGTAAGATGCTTCCATCTCCTTCCTCGTTAAATGATAGACAAGGTGAGTTGTAACGGCAAAGAAAATTAACGGAAGCTGTATGGTATAGAACCCCTTTTCCTTCTCTTAGAAATATTGAAGAACCAAGAAAATCGAAGATTTTCCTTCGAGAAGATATCCGCAACCCATCCCCTCGTTTTCTTCTTCTTGTACTTCCTGAACTAATTCCAGACGAAAAATCATTCTGCGACGTCGCGACACCTTCTTTTTGGCGACAAAAGTTGGCCCAGCGTCGTACAACTCGAAGGTGCATCTTTCTCGTTTCCAAAGAGCGGAAGTAGAAAATTCTGGAATCTTCCTAAAATAGAGATACCGGGTCTACAGAGGTGGTAACAAAACGTCGAGCCTCAGGGCTAGTATTTAGTATCTGGTGTCTCGACTCTCAACTACCACCTGAAACGTAACAGTGAACTTGCTGGAGGAGGGTTGCTATCCTTAATCACCAACGGTGCAACCATGCACCCCCTTGAGCTACGTCCCGCAGAATCAAACATCTACCTTTGTCCCGCACTACCAGAATCAAATATGTACCTTCGCATCCTGGCTACAATGTTAATTAGCGACGGCTTCTTTTTTTTTATGTTTATATATTTGCTGCATATAATTTTTAAATGTCAAAAAAACTCGACAAAATCTTACAAAGTTTATGAAGTCCTTGATGCAAAATGACGGATTCCTAGCCACTTCCTTTTCCACTTCATCTTCCTCAACCCTTTCTACTAGTCTTCTAGAAAAGGAGAGATGAACGGACCCCTTTTCATGTCCCACAGTTTCGACCTCCAGACGGAAATATAAAATCGCATCAAGGAAACACCAGTCGTTAATATCTCACAGAACATTTAGTCCAGCTCTATTTCCGGCTGCATTCTCTATGAACTTCCGGCGATTCCTGGACAACTCTTCAGAGTACCCTGAACATCGAATAACAAATTTATATGCGCTACGACGATGATTTAACATTTTGATAAACAGGCTGAATATCCTTGAAATGTTCACCCTTGTTCACCGTTCCTATTGCTATTGCTATACCAGAAAATCAAAAAGAAAAATCTAACTATACCCTGAAATAATATTCCATCTCTATCTACATAGCCGTCTCATTTACCCCAATATCACAAGAATACATTTTTCAGTCTAAGCTGTACTAATACGCTGGTAATTCGAGACCATTAAGGTATGACAGATGTACGTTTCAAGGGTGCTAACTCCACGAAATTATGAGGATTCTCCAAAGCTTATACACAAAAGAGTCACATTTTAAAAAAAAAATTGGTATAATCTAACTATTCTGTTACTACAATACAATTTCCCATAAAACCTAAACTTCCAGTAATAACAAGTGATAATACAAAGCACAAGCCACTGGACACGATTAACACTGATCGCAGCAGATCCCCACGGGATGTACAAGATCGTTCCTGCATAATTGAAGCAAAAGTGGCAGACAGGCAGGTATCCTGTCCGCCAATAAATTTTACATTGAAATCTACAGGCGCGGGATCCCATCACTAACAATGCCCCATGGGCGTGAGAATTAGGAACTTTTCGAACTGTAACCGCAACACGAACTGCCTAACACTGGCTCTGCGGTATACTACACTATCGCCCCATACACCCTGCTGTAGTATTCTGCTATCCACTACATGATACGTATATCGCCATCCCTCTACGAAATATATTATACTATTCCGACCAAAACCCCTTTAGATATTCCCACTAATGTTACCCGCATCTTGAGCATAGTTGCTACCAGTGGATCCTTTGATTAATTCTGAATGGATACTTCACCTACCTACCTAGATCACTCGGAAGATTCTAGATCACCACGCATGAATTTATTGAACAATCTTGACTGTTCATCAAGATAAACTTAAAACAGAAATTACTTTAAAATTACAAAGAAGCAAATTCACGTTCCTTAATACATGACAAATGTGGAAGGAATTTAATTTGGAAGTACTCCTTGGACAAAGATCACTTTTTCTTTTGTACCATATGAGAAGAGGTGCCAAGTAGAGTGATTCTAGGTTCAATAATGAAGACTGCGCAAGTGAGGACTTCGGTACTGAAATGCAAATGGCGCTTAACTCATGGAGTGCTACTGGACGAGACTCACAATAGCATTGTCCATCCAAGCGGAAACTCGTTGTTCGCCGGAAGCCAGGCAAAAGTTTAATCGTTCCCGCAGACTGTGCACGCTAGATAAGGACTCGGGAAAATTCAGAGAGACGTCACTCTTGATAGGTGCTTTAATTCCTTTATGCAAATGCGAATTCCTCGAATACTCACAGTAGACGACTGATAACAGGAAAGTCTTCTTCATTCCATTACGACAGTCCTACCGTGTGAAATGTAAACTGCATAGCGTTTAACTGTTACGTCATCTTCAAATTAATGACCGGAATGGCGCATGTAATTTCTGTTGGATGATGACGTTATCGGCAAAACAATTTGAATAATGGAACCATCTCAAGAATAACAATTAAACGATACACTTACGCAATTGCGCCATTACGATCAAAGGATTCCACTTTTTACGACAGTCTCAAAAGCGGCATACAATATCTTTTATAGTTCCCGTTACTTTTCCATGTAAAATAAATAACGTAAGAGAGAACTCACCCTTTCTTGGACCCACCCCGACGTTGACTTTAAGTTACAGCAACGTCGTATTCCTGACCCGTAATTAATTCACTTTGCCTCGGACCCGTTTGTATTACGCCGGATAGGGGTGGCTAAGAGCACAGGGATGAAATTGATTCAAATGCCTAGAGGGTATTACACACCCTGGACAGAGTATCTAACTCCTACAGCCCTTCATAGATTTACATTAAATTCTAGAATCCTACGCAAAAAATTTTTCATCGTCACAATAAATTAGAGTCATCGTATGCGTACATAGTTCTCTCACACAATTTTCTCTCGATCAATACACAAAATTCTTGCAATATGATAAATTCTAGTTTACAATGAATTCCCAACGTAAGCCACACCTGTATTTTAACGTTGGTTGTACTTTGGCAATGATAGTAGCAAGAGACACGCAAGATGAATCTTACAAGTATTTAATAATAATTTGAAGGATGAGCCCTTGTCGCATTAGATAGTTTTGGAAGATGCTGGGGGGGGGGGGGGGTAGCCACGTTCTGTCAGTATCTACTATAGAGAGAAGAAGGGTTGTTTGGTATACGTAAATGACAAAGAGACAAGTCCCCCACTCCTCATTTCTGCTTTCCCTATGTAGATCGCGTAATGCCGCGTGATGTATGAATTTAATTAAGTAATTATATAGAAACGGCATATGCATTAATCACAGCTCTTCACTCTTTCCCTGCGGCCTTCACTGAGTTTCCCAGATTTCATTGTCCCTCAGGAGCAGCATCCCTTTTCACACTCGCCCGCATCCCCTCTTGTCGTCTCTTCTCACTCCACCCAAATTCTCATTCTGGTTCTACAGCTTCTAGCAAACTACTCACCCTACCCCGCCACCCATCCCTTAAATTCTTCTCGACAACTCCTACCGGCTATACCCTGTGGAATGTCGAAAATTGATTCTCTCTTTATCTTCTTCTTTGTCTTTTTAAGATTGCCGAGGAAATATACGCGTCGTGCATCTTTCGCTTTCGGCCAATTCGCCAGGATCGGTTTCATCGTTAATTGGGTGGTGTACCGACTAGATTGCGGTCATCTCGTTAGAGGCTTCTGCTGGCTCGTAGCTGAAAATATATCTTAGCAGGATGAAGGGGTTGCAAGTTCAAAAGGGATGGTAAGTTAGTTTCTGGCTACTTTGTCCTGGGATCCGTTTCTTATGGGTACCAACATTTTACTGTGATGACCACTGAGAGCACCACAATAGTCTCTCATGGAAATAGACTTAATCATCTATTCACTGATCAAGTGATTTTCAAAGGTCATCCCTTGGGTCTGGAAAAGTTTCCATTTCACCCCTTTCAGTCTTTTTTCTTTCTCCTGGCCAAGTAAAAGAAAATTATCGACGTGCTTTAAACATTCCCTAGTTGATTGCAAGAATCGTCCCTGGCCACTGGGCTGACTTTGTAGTCGTTACGAGAAGGGGTCGAAAAACAGAGGGTTGGAGGACTGCAAACGGTGATCAGGTTTTTTTAATTAAACCGGAAAGTTAACCCCCCGTTGAGAAACGTACTATTGCGTAGTACATCGTATACGATCGCCAGTGCCCGTTTAATCTCAACGCAATAATGATGGCAAGTAAATGAAACTCCACTCAGTAGGAAGGGCCAGTTTACAATTGACGTATAGCTATAGGCTCCGAGTATATTAGGAGGATGATCAATATTATATTTTTTTTTTAAATAGCAAGAAACCGTCCTTGTCGCTCATGATTTATCTCGTTGGATTAAAAATGAATGAAAAAATATCAATTGAGCTCAGCGCCTCGTAAATTCACGTTATCACCTTCCACTTGTAGAATGGGGCGAATGTTGCTGAATTCTAGCACGGAGTAAACAACGTTACTCAGTGAGTAAACAAGTACGCGGTAACGGATATCGTTCAGTAAAAACAAATAGACGTGCATACCCCGGGTTGGGGTATCTCGTATCGTATACTGACGTCGTCTGAAACAACAAAACAAACAATCTAACCACTCCTCTAAATCAGCTTAAATTCTACAAATCCTATCAGACTATCGGATAACCAAATTCTGGAGTCATTACCATTTTGTCAGTCAGTTCAACACTATTGTAGTATCTACCAAGTCAGCTAGACACCTCGAAAAGTTGTGCAAGGTATATATTTTTTTTTCAAATTTATACGTGTGACCAGAGTGGAATATTATTGTGATTAAAATGAACAAATCAGTTTCTCTATCAATATTTATTGGTTCAGTGTGTTTCTGTGTATCTTGGGGAAAATGTCCTGAAGAGATTGGTCAGACATTGAATCTGAGTCAGGTAAAATTTTGAGGAATTATTAATGATACTTGTGATACAATAAATTACTGATTTTCTTCGATGACAGTTTGTAGGTGAATGGTACATGATAGCTGGTACTCCAGTTACTGGTAATAAATTGAGTAAATGTGGAAGGTTCACAGTCAATGAAGCTAGAAATCAAACTTTTACCATGAGATACACAGCTGTCAGTCATAGACACAATAATCCTGTCACCTTCAACGTTTATGGGAAAATAGACGGTGGCGTTATGGGAACTTGGCAACTGGAGGGGTCTGAGAGAATTCTGGGTAAGGAATCGTGGACATAAAATTTATTGCAGACCAATAAGATTATCATACAAATCACATCGACAGGACCCTTCAAGCATATTGTGAGAGCAGCTGATTACTCGTCATATTTCTCAATGGTTGTTTGTCGCGAAGACAATTCTATACCAGGTCAACAATTTTCCATGATCTGGTCCCGTCAAAAAGACCTCGACCAAGACATCGTGCAACTTCTGAAACAGCAGCTCAATGCTTATCTCACTGATAAGGAAATACTACTGGTGGATCAAAATAATTGTTAAGTAATTTGACGTTTATTAAAAAAAATAGAAAACTGTAAACTTTCCTCTGACCCTCATGACTACTATTAATAAATATCATCTAAATGATTCCGCCTGGTTTCTACACATATACTGAGTAAGTAAGCAGGTCGGTAGGTGCGTTACGCATGAATGATAAGTAACAGGGTCGTATGTAAACAGAAGTGAAAGGGAAGGGTGCCCAGTGACGTCATTGAAGCAATTCACGTCGACTTCCTAAATGCTGAGAATTATTTGCTAGGGGATGAAGTTATTTGTCGTAGTTCTCTTTGATAAGGCGGATCAAAGCTATACCGTCAAGAGTATACACTTCAACATTTTCAGTGAAATTAGCCAGAGTTCATCTTGTGTACTGTAATACAATTTTTGAAAAATGAGAAAAGCTAAGTGAGAAAAGAGATGCTTGTTTCATAACAAGTAACTTACCCTGCGATAACAGTCTTTTACGAATTTACGACCACGGGACACCCTTGCAATGAATCATTTAGTGGGAGCACATGGGACACCATGTAACTTACTCGTTTTGGTTCTCATGAAATATTTAGGTTTTGGAGCCAACTGGGTCACTTTTCATGCCAGAGTGGCACCTGCGGTTAGAATACTTCCAGAAGAAAAATAAAGTTTTGGGGTTTCAGTTTCATAGAAGTGAGAACATTGAGCCACACATACGATGGCTCAGTGTTTGCAGAAATTTGTATAGACATTCGTAGGACGAAATTTTGTCTGTATTCTCATTCAACCAATCAGCTTAGCTTAACCAAGTAATTTTCCGTTAAACAGCTAGAAGGGCTGGGCATAATATTAACCCGATAAGTTTCTATTTGGCTGGAAAAGTTTGAATGGGACCTCCTCGTAAATCCCCGTATCACAATACCGTGCGTGTAATAAATAGCGTGCAAACGCCTAATGGGGAGGCCATTTCGGTGCCGCCAATGATATTGTTTATGGTGTGGACGTACGGGAACACGATATAATGGAAATTCCGGCGCATTTCGTGTGCGTTCCGCCGGCGCTATTTATGGGATCCCGTCACGTGGACCAGTTATATACATACGAGTCTCTGTGTATGCTCTATATAGTGTACACGTGACCACTCCACGGGGACACCCATTATGGGACCCTCATCCCCTAGGAGCCAAGGATTCACCAGATCCTGATTTCTGGATCTCTGGAACTGAATTTGGTATTCGCGCCAGAGCTAAGGATGGCTTTAACGAAAAGCGCTTTATTTACGGGGCATAAGATTCCCATTGACGTCAATCGATCCCATCATAAAATGTCCCCCCGGCTCCTGCAGACACCATCGATTTTACGCGTTTATTCGGCCTTAACGTCCTACTGCACTCCCACTCCAAAAGGATAAAAATATCCTTTTTCCCCAAAAGCCCCACCGTGAAATTTCTTCTCGTTATGGGGGTGTATCTACCAGCTGAAAATCCAAAAACCTACCCCCCCTCAAGTACAGTCCAGTGAAATCAGTTAGAATTCTCATCGAAAAGATAGCCATGGTGATACGCACTGGTAATACCATCAAAGAAAAGAGCCCTAAAACCCAGTAGATTTATACCCCATAGACATAAAGTATATTATCCAAATACGCCCTTGTTTACTGTACAAATATCCAGCGAATCAGCAGTCTTCATGGTATTAAGACGTCTTTGTAGATTATGGGAAAATTCCTAGGTTCCTGTGTCGAAAAATAGTTTTCATGATTACCATTAAGTCTAGATATTTCAAAAATCGACTAGGATTTATGAATGTGGTAGGGTTGGGTGAGGTCAGTTTGGATTTATGGCTCAAGAGTACGGTTATATAGTCATCGTTGATTTCAATACAAAGTCCTATAAAACATTAATTCGAAGGACAGGCTAATCCCATAATCGCGATTGGGGGTGATATTGAGCGTGTGTGGTGCAGATAAGGGATGCAGCATTCATTTTCAGTCAGGGAATATCGGGCTCTGCACTTCTCTCGAGTTCTCCCTACTGTTTTCTCGTCTTCCCTTCGGGATTATATTCCCATGGGAGGCATTTACATACACTATGGAAGTTACCTTCAGGGGGTTGCTACGCCATACTAGGGAAAAAGAATTCAATAAAAGCCAGGGAGAGAAATGCCATTGTCTCAAGATTCGAAAGCGCGACAAGGACTGAACTTGAACTTAAGATCCAGAAGAACTGCTGACTGAACTACAAAGCGATACCCACATCCCTGTGTTTCAAGGGATGATTTGAGAACATAAAATTCACCCTGTTTCACGCCCCCTTTTCAAAGCTATCCTTTCTTCTCACTGGAGACTGTGTCAATGAGCTCATCGATAATGGTCCAGTTATTAAATCAAGTGAAAATCGAATTTTTTTTTTAATTTCAAGTGAAACCGAAGAATATACGGAAAATTCGTAAATGTACTCTGTAAGGCAATTCCAATTTCATTAAACTTTTTCTGCCAATTTAAATCCACTCTGTCGGGACATCTGATACCGCAGACAGGATCCGAAAAGGGTGTATACGTGTCAAGATAGGAGGGGTTTTTTGGGGGGTGGGTACGACACGTTGATATCTTTAAAGTTCTATAAGCTTCGAATCTTCTATCCCATTCATTTCACTTTTTCAGGAATTATTGATTCTAATTTGAGAGTCAAGGCATTTTCTTAGTCACTCATAATGATCGCAAGATTAAATAAACTATCGTTATTAAAAATTTTATTCCTTCCCCCATAACGGTAAACAAAATTTGTCCAATCAATAATTGTATATAATATAGGCGTACATGCTACATAAAGTACCGACGAAAAAAACAAAGATCAGAAAAGCGGATTAAGCTCTTTCAAGTAAAAATCCTGGAATACTAAATGCCCTATTATAAAAGTCCTTGGCTCCTTCCCCCATCAAGCTGAAGGATCATCCAAGCACGTGATCTTAAGGATAGATGGATGGAATGGATGCACGTGCTTCCTGTATAAAACAACGTAAAGTCTTCTCGAGACATTAAGACGCATCGAACGAATAATTTAACGGAATAAGGGATGATTTTGGTACATCGCAGCGTTGGGACTCGGGAGGATTATAATAAATGGCTGGAAGCACCCTAATGGAAATAAAGAAGAACGGTGAAGGTGTTGGTAGAAAAGTAACAACGTAGGCTCTCGCTCTGGTGGAGAGCTGGGAAAAAGAGAGAAAGAACAAACGGGAGTAGGGCGGGTCGTGAAAGTAACCGAAAGAGAAATAACGTTCAAGGGGTGTTGAGAGCCTATACCAAACTCACCCTTCTCGAAACGTATCCTAAATAAATATCCAACATTTTTTACACGAGTTTTACAGGTTACAAATAAGAGCATAGGAGAACAGATATACAAGAGTCTCCAATATTCAAGTAATCTTCGCGAGCATCCTGAGTCATCAATCAACCCTTATGCAGATTTTACAAACCCTTAAAAAATATCCTCTGCCAATCCTGATAACAAGTGCAGGATCGCACGCATTGCTCGTGCCTTACTCTTCATTGTAAATAAAAAAAATTAATAAAAAATAGCCACCCTAAGTAAATTTTTGCACCAGGAAAAAACTTATCGGTATCAACACGCGAGCTTCGCAACATGCTATTCTTATGCAAATTCGACAACGAGGGTGATGCGCAAAAAAAAAAAGAAGATTGAATAAAACCAAACAGCATGTAACCAGTAAAGTGCAGTTTTAACCAGGAATTTCTGAATGAGTCTAGAAAATAAGACCTACATCCAGATGTCAGTACGAACCCTTCTTGAAGGTGAAGGAAACTGCTATAAGGGCTAAAGTCGTAGGGAAGAATAGGGTTCGTGGCAAAAGAGACCTTAAGCTCTTGTCCGATTGTCTTAAGCTATGGGGATGGCCAAGCTGAGTTACAAATTGCACCAAGACCTGCCACGCTCTTTCGGTTGTAACTGATGCCCAGTTTCTCAACTACCGTGCAAAAACCCTATAGAACTGGACAGTGGGGTGAAATTGCCACGATTTTTCAAAGAGTCTATTTACTTTCCATCTACGTGACCCAAGTCAGAGTCAAGTCTCTTCTTTTTCTTTTTTTTCTCTTTCTTCTTTTCCTCTAGGATTATCATATCAACTATTTTTCATGAATAAAAATTCAATAAGAATATCTAACCGGTATAAATCTTTTGTTCTAGATACGGAAGTGAGTGGACGACATTGAAGCGGTTGGGAATTCGTGACTTCAGCACGTGAGTCAATTGAATATCTAGATAGTAATCGCTGTCGTGTAAGGTTATCGTAAAATGCATCCTTAATTAGCGCATTCTTATCCTCCTCGGTACTTTAAAGTTTACGCGTCGTAAAGTCGAGCGTTAAAAGTATTTAGCATTGCCAGTCTGCAAGCTCTGAGTGGAGGAGGATTAAAGATGCGTTTGCGAGTGGTACGTTCTGGCGGATCTCGTGCCACCACACATTTTTCCCTATGGAATGGAGCCTTCCCCTTTTTATTTTTATTCCCGCTTTAAGTTCCATAAGAGTGGCCACGATGCAACCCCTTGCCACCATTGTAAAATTCCACGCGTTGTCGGATTAATTCATCGATTTGTCTTTCATTCATTTAGTGCATGTTTCGAATTCCATTCTGGCAGGTTAGTAAAAGAATGTTTTTTACTTTTATGATAACTTTACATATTTTTAAATTTTCATCAATTTCGTATTTTTTATATGACTAATCTCGAACCATTAAATCTCTTCTTCTAACAACTGCGCGATATCCTACCCACTGAGAATTTCAGAAAAATGTAAAAACCACACGAAATCCCTAGTTTCATTCGTTACATCCGTTGCATCCACGCTTTTGTACTTTTTCGTAATTTTATGAAAATACCTTACCACACCTCATGCTAGGCTTTATAGCGAATGTAGAGCTATGCCAGTAATATTTTTAATTTATGAGATTGTCAGAGCGCCTTTGTCCTAACGTTTAGTTCCGGCCACATGGTGAGCATTCATGGAACGAAACTCAAACCACACTTTACGTTATAGGTACTACAAACATCCAGTCGCACATGTATCTTTACACGCACAAGGAGCCCCAAACAATGCCTTGAGCCAACTTTAAATATAAAAGTTTAGGTCTATCAGAAATCGGAACGTGGAAAATGGCCAAAGCGCGTAGGTAGCCAGAGATGAATTAAAGATTAAAAAGGCTGCGACGGGTAAAAAACCACAAGGTGCTGGATAGTAATAAAGAATAGAACGAAAGAATGAGTACGCTCAAGCCAGACCAACAACTGCCCCTTGACAACAAAACTAAAGGCAGCCCCATTGAGATTTATTCCAGACTCTAAAGAATTAAAGGAGAAAGAGAGAGAGAAAGATCAATGTCTTTGGAGAAGGTATAAACAGTTCTATACCAGTACTCCGCCTAATTATTTCAGTGAGTCTTAATGACTCAATTACAGAAAGAAGCTGGAATATAAAAATCTCCAAAATCGTATTTCATGATTCTATTGATTGACTCAGGCGAAATGCAGCTACTGGACTCTATAGAAACGGATTCGTAAAAGCTATTTCAAATTAATGGGATAAGCAGATCTAAAACGTAACCGAGAGTGGAATAATCAGGATAATCAAAGGTCCCAGAAGACCAGGACCACGCGAGGTTAGGAAATAATTGCTAGTAGAATTAGCAACGGGTTCCAAAGCCCTTTTCTCGTCTTGCGTGCGGTCGACCACCAAAGGGCTGACCACTGTTGGATGGGAAATTTCGAAAACCAAGAGAATGAAACTGGACACGCACCGGCTAAATGGTTTACCGAATTACGGCGAGACCGAGATTGGATTTGACTTCGGAGTTTCGGTGGAAAGAACGAAAAAATAACCAGAGAAAAAGAATGAGAAAGAATAAAGAGAAATGAAAAAAAGAGTTTTCACGTAGGACTCAGTCAATTTGCCTAAAACCCTTTCGCCAATCCAATTTTCCTTTATTGTGGTTTCCGGTCTTCACGGTTAGAAAACTCATCGAGAGGATTCGACTTAATGAATGACTTATTCAACAATAACTACCCTTCCGAGCAAATAGATAAAGTCTTACAGTATTTTTCCAAATTTTCATCAGTCGAAATATCTCACGTATTTTACTCAGGGTCTAAAACGTTCATAAATTGAACTTCACAGTTTATGGTTATTCCGAATGCAACTCTAACCCTAACCTAAAAATCCTTCAACTTACAGGATTATTTGCATTCTTCTTAATCGTCCCTCCAACAAATATATCCCTGACCAAAAGATAATGTCACATACCATTGATGTTGCTCACAGTAAAGCGCATGAAAAAATAAACAATAAAACCCTTAAATGACCAAAGCAAAGAATAATGGAACCGAAGTGATTAATTCCAACTGATAAGATTTTAAATGGAGTATCTAATGATTCGAGCATAGGATATTGCAATACGAAATACCTAATTGAATGTTTATAGGACTAACAAAGAGTCATTGATAAATCTCATGGTATCAGAATGCAATAGCGGCAATAATTATTAGCGCGCTACACGAGCCTAATGAAATAACTTGGTAACCCCCCTATATACGTAGCACCGGTGGTTGTAGAGTCTGTCATTGCTGTCTGTTTGACCAAACACAGGAATCAGCGAGCTTCCCCATGCGCGTTTCACGATACAGAAACTGAGGGTTGGTACCGTTCACAGCATCCAGACAGGGTAGCTAGATCACTAATGAACCCACCCCTAGATTTGAGTAACAACGTGTCCTCCTCCTCCACGTAGTCGAACGTACTCGGAGCCATTCCATGATGCGAGATAAAATGTGCAATAAACACAGACCGATTTTCTACACAAGTATTATATACGTGTACAGATACCATTTTGTTTTTCAATTCCTAAAGTACACATGCAGCATCCCTTTATCCAGCAATCGCGAAACCAATGCTTCTCGTACATAGTTTACAATTGAGGAATAATCGTTGTGGTTTTTTTCATCCCCACATGTCACACCCATCATGTACGGAATCGAAATCCTGTAATCTAGGCAAGTGGAGTCGTTTTTATTGACCAGTAAAAAAAAGCTACCTAATTGAAAAATGGTCCATGAGGAATGAGAGATTCTCTATGTCCAGGAAATGGATACAGGAATGTTCTATGGATGATCTCAAGAGTCGAGTCACGTGATGAGTCGTGCAGGAACGTTTAATATTCCAGAAAACTCTGCGAAACTGTAGCGAGTCATAGTCTGTCCCTGGATATTCAGACTACAAGGGTGAAAGAATAAACCCGGTGCTTTTTCAGCATTTTCTTCGCCAAGCAAACAGAGGGATGCGGAGGAGTTTCACATACTAGACTAACTCATCCCCTCAGGTGTCTGAGGGCACGAATCTTTCCTGGGCACCACAGATTCCCAACCACCAACAGTGTCACCCCTAAAATCTTACCCCCTGGTTCTTCCTACGTATTCCTACCCTACCTATTCCTACTGTAATAATTCCCAAAATCACCCTTCGACGATCGTCCAAACTGTGATCATTTGCATATCTCCTCGTCGAACCTCAACGTTCCGCGAATGGCAGTCAAATTCTATTATCAGCTCCATGAATATTGATCGCACTTGAGTAACCCGAACAATTGATTCGAACTGAACTATGTATTGCTTATTGCTTGATCAGGAATAACGAATTTACTAGCTACTGACCATTGAGTTAGCATTTTATAACTGGAACATATTAAATTTCAGAACAAAAGACGAACCAGAAAGTTGTTTTGAAAGTTTTCAAATTTGAGCTCTCAGATGTCATAGTGCAGATGAAATTCTAAAAAGAATTTAAGATTATTGGCAACTGAATAGTTTAGGTAACTGAAACTTTGAGACAATCGTCGTCTCTAGTAAGTTTCCACTAAAACATATGGTCAACACGCGAAATGCATGTCAATATTTTCATAATTGCCTCTGATTTGAATCAAGTTTAAAAAAGTAGAAGTACTTCCAAAATCCAATATAGGAACAAACCGCAATTTATTTTCTTGAAAATATCTACCAAGATTTTCAACTTTCCTCGTCTCTCATTCTACATCACGACACATATTACTGAGCTTCGTCGTGATTGGTCGAAGACGGGGACCGTTTTCAAAGGAGTCGTAATTGCATTCAAATACAGCGCTAACTCCAAAGTAGCAAGTTGCCTCCAGTCTAATATAATTAAAAGTTACCTCACCATTGAACCACGCCATTTTATTTCAACGAATTAACCATCCATGATCTTAAGATGTTCCCAAGGGACTGCGATATATAATAGCCAATTTAAAAAATAAAAAAATAAAATTCAAATTATAAATTTGAATTAGTCATATTTGCTCCATCAGCTAATTTGAGGAAAATCATATAATCTCTGCAACAACTTCTTTTCATGTAGGAGAAGATGTGTTAAGCCAGCATTATTTATTCGAAAACTATGAAAACTCAAATCCAAATTTGTAACAGCTACACAAACATCAACTTTGAGCTATCAAGAAAGTTTGAAAAGCTCACAGACTCTAATGGCGATCTCACAGTCTCCTTTTCTGAATTCTGACAATAAATTCAAAGGAGACGAACAACTGCCAAGGATTCTATGTTTACACAGGACACAAGTTCTCTTCTCTCATGGACAATTCAGAAGTTCTGATGAAGTTTCTTTCTGTTTATATATATATTCTCCTTTCTTCTTATCACGTATCTATCTTAACCAGATGTGACTATACACACGTGCCACCTAAAATTCAGGATAAGCTATACACAGTTCCACATATGTATGTATAGTGGTACATATATTTCTTTTTGAAAACATAAAGGGCCCCCACTGTGTCCGAAATTGCGAGATCGGTATGTACGGCACCCTGTTACCTATGTGCAAAAACGTCTTGGTCCACGAAATTGAAAGTTACCCTCTAAGCGATGGCTATGCGATGGCATGCTGAGAAAGATATGAAGTAAGGGTGCAGGACTGTGTAGACTCTGCTCGAAATTATGTCCTGCGCTGGACATGAACAAGGCCAGGGATAACTTTCCCAGCTTGAGCCTACCGGAATAATGAATTTTCTTCAAGATGCCATCAGGGTCATTCCTATCGATAGTCGCCAATCCCATATGAGGACTTCAGAAGTTTTAACTAAGGATCAAAGGGCACATAGGGATATATTTAACGGTGAAAACGGATGAATCTACATACGATGTATCTTTCGCTAGGTATATGGTTTCGTACCTCGTCCTTACATAGATATATATCTAGATGGTTCCACTAGCAGGATTGCAGGACCTAATGACAAAATACTCCACCCGACAGGTTGACAAAAGAGTCGCTCGCAGAGTGTCAGCCCTGTCAGCAGGTTTCAGAATCATTCCTCAAATGAGAAGTTACCCCTAGACTTTCAGAGAGCAGAGTTCTACATTTGTGTGTGACACACACGTACCGAAAGGATCCTAGACACGTGCATCCAATCTCATCTCTTAAAGTTGGCAAAGAAATAAAGGGTAAAAAAGAAAACCTGCAATAGTTCAATGATAAATCGTATGATTGTAAGATTTTGCGAAATTTGTGAATCTTCTTCTTGGATCAATAAATAAAAATGTATAAAAGAAAAAAAGGGTGCAGTGGGAGAAGGGAAAAGTTAAGAAAATGTCAGAGGTTGGAGTATGGCAAGTGGAAAAAATCTATCCAGGTCAAGTAATCCTCTTTTAGTTATGGTTACTTGCATCTATAAACCTTAGGATAAATGGCGGCGTATTTAGAGATAAACTTGACGCAGCCTATCAGGATATACTGATAATGAATTCAATCACACGATCGATCTGTGACCTTAAAATTTATGTAAAGTGCGTATGAATGCGAACCAAACCGCAAATTGCTAGACGCTTAAGTGAATTTGCAAAAGCTCTTATGCGACTTGGGTAGGCGCAATGGCCGTCAAGAAAAACTGGGTTGATCGTTTCACTAACGATGCCAGGAAATCGTCAGAAGATCATTTAAACGGATAGGGAATTTTTTTCTCTTTTTCTCCCTGAACTTTCACACGTGGAAAAATAACCTCAAACCGGGAACTCGCCTGCTTCTTGGTCAATGGACCATCTCCATCGTTCCTTTAGGATACTCTCTTGGGATACCTTAAAATAAAACAACCATAGGACACGCTACACTCCCATAAGGATACACGGTCTACGTCCAGCATAAGCATCCATCGAGTTGAACTCTGACCTCTCGGGAATCTCTATTAAAAAATGAAAAGAATTCCAAGTTAAAGGAAGAGATACACAATGGTCAATTTTTCAAAGTACAAATTGCATCTACACTGCACGTGAGCGTCAGGACTGATCTTTTCGCAAAGGAATAAATGATACCGAGATAACTGCATGGTACATGCGAGGTTGTGATAATGGACAATTTTTTTTATAGAACTTGGACCATTCATCCAGCATCCCAATTTTACTCCACTGACAGAAGATTGAAGTATAACACGCCAATGCGACCCAAGAAGCTTTTCCTAACGTCTCTCTTTCTTTCTTTTTTTCCAAGGAACGTTATCCGACGCTCCCTAAAAAAATTCCTCAGGACCAATATTTTTATCAACTAGCCACCAATGGAAGCGACAATCGTCGCTAACGTAGATGTAGCGTCTGAAAGCATGCAAGGACCCCATAAGCCAGAAAACTTTCCCATAACGTGATGGGATCAGTTTACGAGTTCTGCAAGCTACCATAGTCGAGATAGAATTCCTACGCATAACACCAAGTGAGTCTCACACACGCCAGCTGCACATAACGCAGCCTATATTGTGATGATATTATTTTTTTCTTTTTTTTTCTTGCACCTACCTCACCTTATTACTCAGCATCCTTTTGTGCCGATAGAAAGGAAGGAGAAGTTCTCATAATTCTCCCTCCTAATATACAGAAATAAATTCGACGTCCGTTTCTTAGCTAATGTTTTGTTCAGTATCTTTGGGAAAAATCATTTTCAACGTATCTAGCTCCAGCAAATCCTTAGACATTATTCAAGGTAGACTCTGTCCCTCCATTGTCAACGAAATAATTAAGGGCTGTACGTGCACAGTGGAGTCGCTCAATGAAATTGATTCGTTGAAAGGTTTCGAGCGAATCGTTTCCATGGGAATAATTGACGATAGGAGGGATGAGAAGCTGGTAAAGCTTGAGAGGGTGGTAAAGTGAGGGGTTGCTAAAGGAGCAGGAAGGACTATATGAAGATTTCCAACAGATCCTTATGGGCTCACCTTAAAAATACATTTCGCTGAAAATTTTTCGAGATTCGATTACTCACTGTAAACGTACCAGCTGATTCTCAAATTTCTTTCACCCCTCGTTGGATTATTGATTTGGACTTACCTGAAACAAAAAACAACGTTACTTTATAAATAAAACTACCAGGTGCACACCAATTAAAGTTGTACCTTATCATAAAACGTATAAAGGAGGTACTTGGATCGCAACCCCCTTTCCCACTTGGACAACAACCCCTTTGTCAGTTAATACACTAAATTTGTCAGTAGCTCGATGGTAAAGTATCGTAGTGACAGTTTGATACCGTACAACTTTTGACCGTACCAGTGACAATTCTCCTAACATATGAAGAGATCAATTCCATTTTTTTTTCATCGTTAAACATCCTTGTATTATTACGTTTGTAGGGGTGTAGAATGACACGTTTATCCACAATTTTTAGGAGATGAAAGGGCTCAATATTTGTTGTTTTGCTCGCGAGTGGTTCGTGCCTCTTTCTCAGCGGATGACTCATGCTCTTCCTGTCTGTTTTTAACTCGACGTGGCGTCAGAGGTATCCGGGGCGTCGCGAGGGGTTGGAGTTTAATCTAACAACCCCCGGCTCGCTTCGCATGGCCAGGGTTAGCCCAACCGGGTTTCCGAAGGCTGCCCACAAGGGTTGCATTTCGCAACCTGTCCAAGGGAGTAAGAGTCAGCCATTCTGCGACTAACTTCAACTATGAATAACGCTTTAACTCGCTACGGCATGTGTAATAACCAACATATATAAATAGATGCAACAATGAGTCTGGGGCCATTGTTTCTTTAGGGATTCAAGGTACACACCGTCTACAAGTTGAATGTCAGTGACAACGCTAAGGGTTGAAAAAGTGAGTGGAAATAGGATTGAATGAATTTAGAAGCAAATTCGTATCTACCCTATCTATATCCGAGACAGAGTTACAAACCCCTGAAATAAACGAGGTAGTTCCTGAAGCTTGGGAATTTCTGTCACGTGGCTAGAGGGGTTTGAAGCAGGTCTAGGAGCGTGACGTCATATCCGGAACATACCTCAACGGAAACGGGAGCTCTCTCTATACATGCCATCCCTATGCCACCTTACCAAAGATTATCGAATAAGGGATAGGGTGAGATACCCGATGAAATACATCATCTTATTGGTATTTCATAGTCTGCATTGATTCTGTATCGTATTTCACACAAACAATTTTCAAACTTAAAGGATACGTTTGTACTGAAGATGAATCAAAATGTCGCAGGTCTCATCGGGATCCACGCTTCAGTCCCATGCGATGAGAAGCCCAATTTTAAAATCGCTAAGCGTTACCATTACGAATTAGGAGGATGAAAAAAAATAGAACTGAAAAGTTGTAGTGTGAAACGAAGCAAATCGGTAACAGACATATTGAGATACAAAAAACATGTCACGGGGGATGAACGAAGAGGAGCATGGCCTTGCTGAGGGAGTTGAGCGTGGTACACCCAGCATATATGGTAATTCGAGAAGGGATGACAGACGCAATTTCGCAAGTGCAACGCGCCGGAATCGTCGCCTCGTATTTTCGAGACGCAACCTGCAAGAGAATATCACCCTCATATTCTCCATCCCCTTCCTGGACACATATAACGCCACATGCTTCCGTTAGTAACACCCACGCATCCCTAAACTATAGACGGAATATGGTTGGCAGATGTCGCCCAGTGTAATTGCCTCGTATGCACATACGTATGGCGTAATTAGTTCATAATTGAAACATCCCCGATTTTAGGGGTTGAAAGCGAGTCCTACCGTTATGTTATTTGGCATAGAAAGATTGATAGGCAATGGAGGATTTCCAGAAAGCTGGGTGACCTCACCACTTGATACGTGTTGCAGTTTTCTCTGTCCCCATTCCCCAAGACATTAAAGACCTGCGTTTACATAATATTCCAAAAAACACGCTTGTTGGCTCCGACTTTTCTGGGTAAGCAAATTTTGATTGTTAAACTGATGATGTTTATCTATGCTATCCCACATCCTGACCAGCCACGAGTTCTGATAAACATAGCCCTCTACGTAGTCAGGCGGCAAGTTTAAGTTTTGACCAGAACCCAACCCTCACTGACAGATACGTTTCTGATGAAGGATTCATCCCTTCGTGAAAAAAAAAAAAAAAAGAAAAATAGAACCTGCAGAATACTGTGGTATCCAAGCATTGTTTTTCATATATAAAAGAACTAACTAGACAGTCAAGATACAAAAAACAATGCTCGAAGCGAGACAACCCCAAAGTTACAAAAAGGCATCAATACTTTAGCGGTAGCGACAAAGAGAAGGCGGATGGATTATTTTTATAAGGCATAAAAAAAGGTTGAGAAATTAGCTGGGTGGAAAGTTTATATTAGTCAACAACCTTCTCTATTAGAATAACACATTATACAGATTCCATTGTTTCGCGGAATAAGTTTTTCAAAGATTCAGACAAAATACCTTTGTACTGGTAAAATTCTTTGATTCGAAATTCACCATAAAAACTGGCATCTCAACAGATTTCCAAGAATTTTAAATCAGCATCACGTATAAAATTCCCAACAGGATCGCTTCAGCATCCTGACAAATTTCCTGACCCAGGACGTGGCCTCCTGAAAGTGGTACTTTGCATATTCCACTAAATTCCAGAACACTTCGCGCAATGAAGCCTAAAGAGCACACGAGTGTGAGACACAGGACATTGGTAACAGACTGCAGAACGACGTTTTTACTGGTACCAAGAGTACGAGAGGAAGTGACGTAGGTGAAGCTATAAAAGAAGGCAGGATTCAGTAGATATTTCAGGCAATTGACTCCTGCCAAAGTCACGCGTGTGAGAATCATGGAGTTACTGCGTGGACCACCTTAAATCTATTGTCCTTACAACCCTTATAGAGAGTGATACGTATCCAGACATCAACAGGACTCCAAGAGGATCCTTAGGGTTTACGGCCGCTTATGGTGAAATCCAAATATTCAGGGGGTTCTAAGTTCAATTATGGACACTAGCCAATCGGAAAATAGTGACTAGACCCCAGCGTCTCCTGTTCATGGGGGTTGATTGTAACTAGCATCATGCCCAGGCGCACTCCACCACTCTAAACTCATCCCCCCATGCACCAAAGTGAAGTTATGTTTATGAAGCGGGTTAATTAGAATGGGGTGTGTTTTTTCTCCCTTATCATTAGGGTATCGAGTCTCTTTTACCTCTTAGCCTTCCTCTTCATTTCTTTACGGTACACTTTGAAAAATCAATTATTTTTCTCTAGGATGTACTTGGTATTCGAGAATTCATTGATCTCTATGGGAGGGAGCCAAGAATGACGAATCATGTCCGAATGAAATTTTATTCTTTGATTCTACTTTTATCTTTATAGGGAAAACCGTGAGAACCGATGCGTAGGACTCTGGAGCTCATTAGGATGCGCTGACGGCTCGGCCTTATGATAATAAAGGGGTGGACCCCTAGGACATTAGCAAGATTGATAACGGATTGTTACCGCGAGTGCTTCACTGTTCGTGATGGATTGCTGAATGGTAAGTGCGAGCTTTCTTTTTTCTACTTTCGTGGTTCTTTAGTTTTTTTTTTCAGTAAACCTATGCTGTAGTACCTACAGTCATATAATGCTTGGAGAAATACATCAGGGAAAAAACAGGACACCCCATTAAATATAATATGATTAAAATTTAGGTGGGGTGACACGATACTTTAACATTAATAAAAATACAAGACGACAGCTGTATGGTCTGGTCTATAATTAGCAAAGCCGTACAAATTAACGTGAAGATTAATCCCAATCCCACTAATATCTGAAAAAATTTCAGACAACATTTGGAATTTGGATGTTCAAGCAATTTTCTTAAATACGAAAATAATTCGTCAGTGATTATTATAATTTCAGCACTCACCAATTAATCAATCAGTAACCTCCCATATTTCTAATTACATAAATGTGGATCATTCGAAATTTCACGAAAGCCCAAATTCACGTTCAATTGGGAAAACTACGCTCATTAAACTTTTAGATTTAAAAAAAAATCATAACAGATAGACTAATGTCCCGACTAGCAATCATTTCCGGCACATGCCGGAACTGAAAAAAAGGGAAAAGGGGAGGGCACGATTTTTCCCTGGCACCGAGACAAATCATCGGCAATCAATGCCAGATCGCTTTAATATTCGTTTAATTACTTTTTTTTCTCGTTTTCCTATCCCCGTCGAGTTTCCAACCGTTCTTCTCTTTTTCCCCTTTTTTTCACTGTTGCAATCTCTACGCCACTAGCATGCAATCAAAAGAGAGAGAGTCAGTAACTATGCAGGACACTGTGGCTGTGCAGGGATGCACCGAACGTATTGACACCCGTCATCGTACGATGATCACTTCCCTAGACGGCTTCGACATCCCTTGCAATGCCAACAGGATTGCAGGGGTTGTTACCCAGAGGGTGAATACCACTGAAAACGGGACTGGGAATATACACGTGGCCCCGAGGCAGTGCAGTAGACGGGTGTTGCTGTAATTTTCTTCAATAATCTGCAGTTCAACCTCCAACAACCCCTCGATAATCCCGCCCTTACGATCTTTGCCTGGTATCTACCCTTTATCGATAGCTGTATGCACTATATTTCCTAACCGTATTCAAACAAGACAAGTATTCGTTACAGCCATAATTTTTTTTAAAACGAAGAAGGACTTTAACCTAAATCGGTGTGGTTAACGATAGGTTTCAAGGAAACATTCAAGCCGATTCATTAATGCTCGCTAAAGGAGTTGATTTATGCTTTTCTTTGCTTTCTCCGCAATCTCTGACTTTAATCGTGTCTCGAAACGTCTAAAGTACACTAGCCCATTTCTTCAAGCGTTAAAATCCGCTGCCAACCACAGAAAACGCCCCTGAACGCTACATGCTTTTCAAGTGCATCAAGCATTCTCGAAGCAAATCCGTCGGTGTGCCTTTTTCCTTCCACTTCCACCTTCTCTCGTCAGTCGAAAAGGAAAGAGTAAAAAGAGAAAGAAAAAAGTTTTCTAAACTTCATGATCCATGAAAAACGGCGATTAAGCAATTTATAAGTACTAACCTCTTTTCCAACCGCAATAATCGTACGGTCTATTTAGTTAAATAGACAAGGACATCTACACCTGTTTCCAGTAACCAGAATACAATGTTGGAGAGGCACGGAAAACTTTTACAATTTTTCGACAACTTTGACTTAATATCTGCATCGGATACTATAGTACGAAGATGAATATCCGTCGTCTAATGGAAACGGTAGGAGGACCATTTTATTGGCAAGCGCTCATGGAAAAGCGTACGAGGAAATTGAGAATAGGCGAGAGTGAAATTACAATTTTGTTCAGCAAACACAGAATCGGTGCTGTCCGAACAAATGAGCGTTTGCATTTCATTAGTAAAACGGCGAGATGGAGGAAACGAATGATACATGTATACAAGTGTATCTGTATAAATGAAACGGATTTCATCATACAGATGAAACAACGTAGACACCGCAGGTTCGTTGTTAATTATTAAAACGTACAGGAAGTGAAATAAAAGGTACGACAATCCCTTGGAGAATCTTGATTAACTGGCAAAGGAAAAAAAAACGCTGATAAGAAACATTTTAAAAAGATATCGGCCAAGGGAGACTTTTAAATATTCCAATTGAAAAGTGATTATCTATGAACAGGCTAAGAGGGTTGGTAAGTCTGGCAGAGACGAAGGTGGTGGTTGAATGAGGTTGAACGGAGGCAAGGAGGAAAATCACCAGGGATACAAGAGAAAAAAAAGTCTCAAAATAGATCCATCTGGATTTAGTCCACCCCTTAGAAGGCATCTAATATCGCCTAGCTACCCCGAAACGCGTTTCCATGCAACTACAACTGTGAGTCATCCCATCAGGAATCTACATCTCTCTACACTATCGACTTTCAGTAGCGACAACATTGGGAACAGCATTTTATTATATAGACGCTCAACATGACTTCCCATCTAGGGAATATAACTAGTTAGTAGGTGAGGATATCCTGAGGGCGTCTTTTCACAAGTGGCGTCTGTGAAATTTTCAAAGTCTTGGAAAACTTCACATCCGCATGGCGTCGGCCATGATAAAAAGTAGAGAATTTAAATGGGATTTTGATTCATCCTAATGCGGTAGATCCCAACCTTAACGCGGTCTAGGTATATTGCTAAAACCAGATCAGTTTTTGCAGACTCTAAAATTTTGCCTGGCAAACAACAAAATCCATCCGAAGAAGATGCTGGAAATGGTCCAAGTCGTGCTATGAGTTCGATTTGACGAATCTCTTCGAGTCCGATAACTCCTGCAGTGCAGGATGCAGCTATGCATTGAAGAGAAAGATAACACGAGATAAAAGATAGACGACTGAGATATAAAAATAGGAGGAAGGAGTCAATGTGGTGTGTAGATATTTTCCTTGCTGATTGGCTGACGTGTACTGTTTTTCACCAAACCCTATTCTGGTGTCTATTTTGCTACAATTTTTCTAACGAGTACACGTAGTTGGGAATACTTCGTGGAATTTAGTTGCCACGTGAGAAATCCGGCTTTTGTTTATCCCTTAACTTCAATTTCACCAGGCTCCCCCTAATGGGCAAATTATTTTTCCGTTATATTTATATCCGCCAATCTCGCAGAAGAGCACGAACGACACAACGGGCAATTTCAGGCGAGTCCCAATGCGAGCGAGTGCCAGGAAATTTGTCAGCCAGTCGCCTAATCTTCTTGGCGACCACGACGAGGATGAGGCTAAAAGGAAAAGTACTCCTGCCGATTATTAGTTTTCCTCCCTTGACTGCTAAGCTTTCACCCCATCTCATACGAACGCCCTCCTATTCTTGTCTGACCAAAGTGCCGAAGTTCCAGCCACCCTCCTTGTATTACTAATGGCAAAGAGTTCCTAAAATCCTTTGTAAACTGCCTTTAAGTCTTTGCAAAACGATGCAGTATATTTTTAATACAAAATATTAAACTGCAACCCTCCGAAACCATTTACGTAACCAACCTTTAACGTGATTTGATCTTCGCCATTAGTTCTGCATCACGGATATTTTCGGATGCGGATTAATTATTCATTTGTTAAGATTTTCAAGTACTAATCAACGATCGCTACCGCTCCCACGACAGATTCTTCAACTGCAACTTGTACAGAGATCATCAACGATTCTTTGGAGCAACTTTACCTCTACTGCATTATGAACAATCTTTACTCAGGATTTCATTTTCAAACCAAGAAAGTATGTTAGGCGTAAATTTATGGGAACGTCAACAATGCCCTAGAGTAAGGATGATTTTCAATCACCGATCGGCTTGCACTCCCACTGTAATGCATCGATGATGCGCAGTATACAAATTGTAATTGACAAATATGCCGCAGGAGTGCAGCGCTTGCTGATCAGTACTTGAGTGGGAGGGGGTAGTGACTGGAATGCGGAATAATGTTATTTGCGGGACTTCAGTCTTCCGAGAGCCGATCTCCTATATCGAACTCTAGAATGCCACGTCCTTTCATTCATCCCTCCTCACCCCTCTCTCTGCATCACGCGCTATGATGCTCTCTGTTGCGATGCATTCATTGCTTCTTCATCTTCTTGTCATCACTCTTCTGGGGTATACTTTTCACAATTCATTTACGTCTCTCTCTCTCTCTCCCTTTAACGCGACTTTTCTTTCTCTTTCTTTGTGTTACCTATTTCCCCTATTTCTTCCGCTGGGCTATACCTTCTTCGTGATATCACTTTGGTATCACAGTCAACTCCGTAGCGAATACGCCAAGACGGTTTGAGCGGTGGGAAGTCGTGGGTTGACGTTGGCATCCCTTTCTGCGCTCTCTAGGGGAACGGTCACGCCAATCTGCGTTCGCTTGTGCTACCTCACTTGGCGTATGGGTGTCTTTCTAGTCACCTGTTAACTTTTAATCATCCTCTGCTGGGAAGTCTTTGCGCGCTGATCAACGGTTAACATCTCCCGAATTCGGTCGGTTGCCGCTGCCAAATGGTTCATTGCGGTCGAGTCAGCTAAGGGTGATCGCGATTATGTCTATTTCGCACTCTAGACTGCTTGAAATCCGGTCTTTTGCATTTGTTTTCTATTAATTGTAATGTTTGTAATAATTATTCATTATTCGTATCATCTTTTACTTGACCTTTGTTGCCTCGGGCCTTCAGCCCCTTTCATATGATCTCCCCCTACACTTTTCGTCCTTTACCCTTTACCGTTACTTCCAAACACATAACACAATCTATTTAAATAAGTGCGTCGCAGTTCTTCTCTCTCGTGCGCGAAAGTCCACGCGTTGATCTAAAATCTTAACAAATGAATAATTAATCCGGATCCAAAAATATACGTGGTGCAACAATAATCGAGAAAGTCGAATCGTCAAATCATTGTGTGAACGTATCGCGAGTGTCAAAGGATAAACTAATCCCTGTGAATGGACTACACACCAAAAAGTGGAAAGATCGACATCCGGGGGTGAGTGACTTTTTTTTCTTTTTCTTCTCTATTCGCTGTGGACTTCTGTGCAGTTGCGCAACGTCCTATATCTTGAGTTATAGTGTTGCTACCAGTCTCCCCTATTGCTATATTTTAGGAATGCATTTTAAAATTATCTCCTAAGTATGTATGTGATAGAGTCTCATTCACTATACTTTTATCTATACTTCTGAGTGATAAACTGGAGATCCACTACGTACTACATGATTTTGACTCGGCTGTCATGGATGTAAATACGTAATCTAATACAAGCATCGAGGGTTGGACTCCACGTAATTAATACCCTCTAAATTATACAGAGCGTATGCTGCTACACATTGTATCCTTGTCTACATTGTCATAAATAGAAAATGGACTTTAGATAGACAGAGGGTAGAAATTCGGATTAACCCTATAATATTTATCACATTTTTTTGTATACGTTAATAAGTATCAAGGGTCTGCTACACCATGCTCCATTTTTGACTATAGTCATTCAATCTTAATTTCTTTTTGTTTTAATCGATATGTCAAACTCTGACAATCAAGAAAGTATATGCAAATATTAGATTTGATAGATGCTTTTAAGGTTATAAGCCATAAAAGAACTAGACACTTCCAGAATCCGTGAAAAATCTAGTGAGCCCTGATTGTCATTTTAGGGCTAATAAACGTAATCCAGTGTTGATGGAATTTGTTAACATTTTTTTTATGTCATTAGCGTATAAGAGTAAGGCAGGACACTGCATCCCCATGTAAACGTCGTGCTTAATCCTAAAGTGTCTCCAAGAAAAATATCCCACATTTACAGTACCAAGTCGGCCAGGACTCCTGGCTTAATCGTTTCCACAATTGGCCAGTCACAGAACGGAATAACAACGAGCAGGGAGGATTAAGCGTTATCGCCAACAAGGAAACTGGTTGTACCTTCCTTATGGCGTAATGCTTCCATCCCCGTAAACTTACTACCCCAAACCCCTTTCCAGTAACCGACTCGCTTACTGCCAAATGCGCAAAGTTTTATATGACACGCGTATCTCCATTGGCGTATACTACACAAACTTGTATGATTGTAGCTACTACGAAACTTAATCGAGTCCTGCTCAAAAGTCTTTCGCTTGAGGAAAAGTAAGAACTACTCCTGGCTTTCTTGAGGAAACTAGGAATCACTGCCCTAGATTTACCCAACATTTGTTTTCCGGGCACTGAATTGTAAAAATGAAAAGAAATGAAGGATGACTGGAAGTGTGATGGACAATATTGTTCGTACAAAGTTTTTCGTGTAAAGAATTATGATTGGTATATTTGGCCTTGTGATGATCTTAAGAATTTTTCTAATTTTTTTTAAGAATAATTTTGAGATAAAGTGCAGTGTGGAATTCACTTGGGTGTCATATGTGTGGAGCGAGATAATTATTGCTGAATTATTATGATATCGTACAGCGATGCATTGCGAATGATGCTCATACTTATTTTTTACTTCCTCAAGTCGCGATCTTTATGGAGATTAAAATTGTATTCGTGGAAGGATGCATACGACGAGTGCAGTGCTTCTCGAACTAAGGATGCACTGCAGTCGCGACTTAGCCGGCTACTGGCCCCTGTATCCATCTACGTTGCATCTGGGAACACCGGCTGTTGGACGCTTGTCATGTGCATGCACCACAGTGCATCCAACAATTCGTATAAAATCCCACGAGAAATATCATTTTAACTAAAGTTACAAAATGCGTTTCGCAACAAAAATAGAAAAAATAACGTCACATGTTTTTCGAAATTAGTAAATTGAACTGCAGTGAAACACTTCAACCCCTGCAGTGATATAAAAAAAATATTTTGAAAAATGCATGATAAATGCATGAAAAATGTTTACTTGACAATATCGCCATACAGTCAGTATTCTAAAATGATAAGTGGAATTCTGTATTCTGACACTATACAGGACAGTGTGTTCTTTTTGTACTGAATTGAAGAAAGATGCCAGGGTGCACTTGGTGTCTGGCAAAGGGATGTAATTGCTTAAAAAAGAACTCACCCCCTAACGAATCTCTCTGGAACTGGGTGGTGACATCGAGGAGTGATGTCCACTAGCCAAGTGCAAAATGACAACGTAGCAATCAAGCTGGACACAGATCACGAAGGGAAAAAATACGAGCGAGAAGCAAGAAGAATCTTTTTGGAGACGCGGCTTCGCCGCTCGAGTGGTCGGTGTGGACTGCAGAAAACCCCGCAGATGATATCACGGTCCTAGGGGAGACTGCATGACATCACCGTCGTCCAATCGGACGCTGTCTCACGGAGCGCAGACGCAACCCTCGTGAACCGCGGGGGTTGCGATATATCGCCATCGATTACAGCAACTTGGCGCGCGAGAGTGCCGCGTTCTTGCGGACGAACCCTGAAGCCACTTTGAGAATCAGGCGGGAAATAATTCGTTACTCAAAAAACATTTTCCAATATATAAAATCTTTCCTTTCAAGTAAAAAAGAAACAGATTTGTAAGGATTTAACAGAATTGTCTATTTCTATGCGCGTATACAGACTTTTCTATATTAAAGAGAGTATTATAATGTGATCTAACAGCAAACACCATAGACGACATCGAGCTCCATCTTCGACAAAGCAGGACCGTCGCGACGCCTATCTTTCTTGCGCGTATTCGAATATATTAGTATAACTTAACGCGCATCTGAAATGGGAAAGCGATTTCAAATTGGCAGAGGAAAGTAAAGGGAAGAGAAAAAAATACGTCACGCTTCTTACGAAAAATCGCTTATGAATCGACTTGATATTTTAATCGTACCTAAGTTATAAAAAAAAAGAGGATCACCTATTTTTTTCTACATTAGGAAATCAGTCGATTATGACAAACGAGAAAATTATACAGCGAGCGTCTCGACGTTACCTGAGAAATGCGAAAGATTCCAAATACAATTTTTCCATGGGGAAACGAATCAAGTTATTCGTGAACTTTCGTCGTAGTTACCAAGAGTGATTCGTCACTCATATAGGACTTCCAAAAGAATCAGTAATCGAACAGCTACAATGGTGTCCAATATATTTTTTTATTTGGTTCGTCTTTCACTTCCTAATCGACTAGAAGCCCATTGCGCGCGCGCTATACCCGTACCGAATCGAATTCCGGAAAGCGACAACAATACTTTCAATATATTTTCAATATACGGCAAATTTACTTTGACATGAAGCTTGTACTAAAGGGATACTAAAGGGATCTTATCTATGTTAGTAATTTCTTGAAGAAAATAATGATCCTGTACTCCCAACATTATGGTACACTGGACCGAGACAATTTCAATCATCTTTCAATCTTGCAACGAGAGTTTAATCAGAAACCTGTCAATGCTGGATCATCCTTAAATTTCCAACGGCGAGCACGTCATGAATCTTATATGCGTCCAGGATGGTTCTGCGCCCAAGGAAGGCAGGCACGCTCCCACAAGTCTTCAGACATTTTCTTATGCTTTATGACATAATATTCGGAAGTAGGTGCACATATGTAGTAGCACATATGCATGCAGATACTCCCGTGGCCCCATCGCCAAGCATAGCGAACTTATAAGTCTCAACGCTGAGGTTATCAAGAATAAATTGGCTGTTCCGAAGCAACCCTTGAAAATTTTTAAAAAATCATGGAAAGATATTTATCCTGTAAAAAGATCACGTATCTCCACATACTCCCACATGACAAACGTACCTTGTTATATTTCGAAACTGAAATCCTAGTACAAGCAGCCTGACAGTGTCGGAGTCACCCCTTTTCAAACCGAAAATTAATTTCCTTGGCCAACGGTCAACCACAAACGATACTTTGCTTTGTTAATTTACATAAGTAACTTACGGCTACAGGGCACTTTATTCAGAGTGGAAGAGCCGATCGGATGTCTTTGATGTGACATTCTCGTTGAGATTTAAATGAGGTATCTCTTATGACTGGGTATGAAATATCACACTCAGTAGTGACACTCGGATTTCATCCCCTATAGAAATCGTGTTCACGTATGAACATAAATTCATAATATTTCGAGAAATTATTCCAGTCAATTTAAAAATGATTTGAAATCATTCTGCTTGATTGTGCTTCTATGTTTCGTTATTGTTTGTCCAATACCAAATTTTTTTGAGTTTCAACAATTACCGTTTTCTTTGGGTGCACAATTTTGATTGACAGCTATGGGCATTTATGACTTGTATCCATGTTTGTGATCGATGAATGAGCAAGTAAAAGGACGGAGAATGAGGGAATCGGAGGAAAGAGATAATAGACACTACCCGTTACGTTGCCAGACAGAAAACATTGCAAATTTTTCACCGATAATGAACTGTCAGCGGCTAACGAATGCATCCTTAACAACGCGATGAAACACAAAGCCTGCGTTGCCCGTCGAACGAACGCGGTCGTTTAAGTCGTGCGAAAATTTCAATGAGAGTCAAATTTGAAACGTCGAGGCCCAATACATTTCTTGAGCCACATTAATTACTCGTAAAAAATATTACCAAAAATTTCCTAGAAACCCTGATTATTATTAGATCGTTACTCATTATTCAATAAGAAAATATGCGACATCTTATCACAACATATGTAGCAGCATTATCAGATAACACCATGTTATCACTCTTGACTGATCACGTTACCTCCTCTTGAGTCAACAATTTCAGTTCAATTTTAGCGCTCGTAAGTCGTAGACAGCGTTTCAAGATTTATTCTGTCCATTACTGAAAATTGTCTGTCTTGACAAACCTACCCGGAACTTATTGGGATTCGTCAAGCAGGTAAGAACAAAGGCACTTACATAATCGAGTACATCAAAGAGGTCACGTACGTCACTGTACAAGCAAACCAGTAGAACACGTAAAGGCAGTGTCTTCGCGTAACTAGTATCCGCAATAGAAATGATTTGAAATTCTCCAGGGAAAATGGCGTCCCTGTATCCGAGTCTTCACGAGAAATTCAAGAGTGAGAGCGTCTGTCCAATATGCCTGATGGAAATGAGCCAAACGCCCAAGTTCACGTGCAGTAACGATCACGTACTATGCCATCGCTGCAAGCCTTATTACTATGGCTGCCCTATTTGTCAGTCACCGATGGAAGTGGAAACTCCAGAAATTACAGTGGAACCACCTCACATGCCACCACCGATTCATTTCATGCCACATCATATACCTCGTCCATTTCCACATTGGAAGGAAGCTGGCGCTCCAGGAGACGCTTTTCTCTATCACGAAAGAGGACACTGGTCACCATCACTACCACCTGCTCATGGTCAAGAACTTCATGCTTGCCAGTATGCGTATTTGGGGTGCTGGGCCAAATTTCCAGACCATCTTCAAGAACTTCACGAGACTAGGTGCCAGTTTCGACCGTTCCTGGAAGAGGAGCATTTGCCTACTGATTTGCCAGTTGCTGATGACCTAGTGGAGTGCACTTATCAACCTGCAGGATGTAACGTCAAGATGCCACAGTGGAGACAGGGGATTCACGAGGAGGTATGCGTCTATAAAGGAAGATTCGAAGCTCTTCAGGGATTGGATGAACCTTCCAATTGGTTGCTGCCTGATCCTGCTGATGTGATATTTGAGAATGGCGAAGATCCTGAGGAATTGACCGAGTGCAAGTTCAAACTTTATGGCTGTCTTGTAAGAATGCCCAGAAGACGTAAGCTGATCCATGAATTGAAGTGCAACTATTCCAAGTATTATTCTGCTGAGGATTTTCCTGATGAAGCGCCAGAGGACGAGACGGTGGAGGAGGAGGAGGAGGAGGAGGAGGCAGATGAGGATCCAGAACAGCAGATAGATTGTAAATGGGCTCAGTTTGGATGCAAGATCAGACCCAAACTTCATCGCGGTGAAACTCATGCTGAGAAGTGCAATTACAGGCTCGAAGATTGTGCATACAAAGATAATGGATGCGAGGAACGTTTTCATCCTCCGAGAAGATACGTTCATGAGCGCTCCTGTCCGTTTGCTGGATAATTTATCTTAATTGCAAAACTATTTTTAACGTACGCTGTATCTCAAAAAAACGATAAAAGCGTAGGAAAAGTCATTCTATCCTAAAATTGTAATTCCCCATTATGGTGAGCGAAAATGAAACTGACGCACGAGGGAATTTTCCACAGG
Organism: Syrista parreyssii; assembly: GCA_030142615.1. NCBI lineage: Eukaryota > Metazoa > Arthropoda > Insecta > Hymenoptera > Cephidae > Syrista > Syrista parreyssii. The sequence continues at coordinate 187,271 of JARQTG010000290.1, forward strand.
AATTTCATGCCTTTATTTGCTCACGAGTGACAGTCAACAATTGGATTTTCCAGTAATGGAGAGGAAAAGTGTGCGATTAAACGTTTCTTATTTGACATGGCCATGCGTTTTCATTTGACCTCCACAAGCAGCGACGGCCAGAATATCCCAAGGGAGTTTTCGTCCATTATTCGCCAAGTAGACAGCGAATGAAAGGTTCCTTCGAAAGGAAATTGATATTAGTTATCGCGATTTCGCTCCATCCTTCCCCATAGACATTTTCGTACAATAGACCATGACAAGTCTTAACAAAAATTCTCCAACTTCTTTCATAGACTAACAAATTGCATTAACTTAACAAACAAAAAAAATTCAAATCCGATACTGCCTTTGAGTCAAGCTGTGAACGACACCCAGCGTCGGAGGCTGTATTTCGTAATGCTCCACTAGGCGTTCTTAATCTCCTGGCGCATAACGAGAAGACATACAACGGTTAGGATACTTTGAAATATCGATCGATCTTACATCTATGTTCATATAGATATGTTTATTATATATATGTAAGACAGGTAAGCCACGTAAGGCTGTTAAATAATGGTATCACTTTGGGTAGGTAATGTTAGATGATCTAAGGGCTCCCATCCCTTTATTAGAATCCTTTCTCCAGGCTCCAGGTATTTGCTGCATACGTATACAAACATCATGGTGCCCTTAGTTTACGCTACCCTACTGTCTGCCTTCTATGGCACCTGGTTAGACTCGTAAAACACTTCATAATTTCCTGAGAAAATTGAGTTAGGCATTTTACGTCGGTTGCGTTAGCTACTCCATAATTTAAAGGAGCCACGACACCGTAAATTTAACGATAGGATCGCTCGATTAACTTGTCGGGGGTTTATTGATTTTGTTTCAAGTGGCACGAGCCTGAAAAATCATCCTCGATATGTATTTGACATATCTAAATGCTAATTTGGTATTAAAGTATTTGAAAACGTGAATAATTAACTTTTTGTGATGGACAGGGACAAGTGAGAGCGTTAGAGACATCGTAGGGACATTCGCAGGACGTTTGTACTTTGCTGGTAATGTTTCTAGGAACAGGTTGTGTTACAGAAACTCTTCAATTTTAAGGGACCTTTCAAAGATAATACAGTAGAGGATTATTTACTTTCAGGACCCGTATCCCAGTAGCCGGATAGCGAAAACTTATACTCTCGTTCAGGGGATGATCTCGAGCATGATCGCCAAGGGTCTTGAGGGTGTCCTGAGGGGGTGGGATATCCGACACCTGGAGGCTAATGGTGCTCTTCCTCGGGGTTTCGCGATCCGTTCCCAACATCACCGACGGGAACACCAACCCCCTCTCCCCGCCCCTCCAAAGACACCCCATACACTTATATATATATATAAGGCCTATTTGTAAGGGCGATGTTGACGACAAAAGTTGCGACGTCGTTTAAGATTTGCCATGCCATAATTTGCGAGACGACAGTTTCCATCTTTGTCCCCTTGTCAAGACCAAATACAAGAAGTGAGAAAATGGGAAATGGTAAAAAAAGGGACTGGCACACCGGCTACTCCTTTCAGATATATTAAGGGCTGGTAGTAGGGAAATTCTAGGAATGATAAGAGATGAGCACGGACAACAGAGAAAATATCAAAGGATTGTAAAAGTTTTTTAGCTCTGATACCAGCAACGTTTCTCAGAATTCAAATAACCTCAAGCTCTTACAGGAATAAGTAACGAAATAGAAAGGACAAGTTCGAAAACTTGGAATTCATTGACACCCTCTGTTATCTGTGATTCCGCAAGGTTGTCGAGATCACCGCCACGTTTTCTAACGTCACTGCCAATGGGAATGCAAAAGACACGCAAAAGACTCCTTACACACTTTGTCTCCCATCTCGAGTACCAAGGGACCAAGTGGCCGAAAAATCTCAAGGATGACAGCAAATGCGAAACGCGAGACTTGAAAGTGAATAAATATCAAACGTACGTGCGGACCGTAAAATACTTGTCCCACCGGTTGGTCCATCGGTACGGATGCTGGGACTGACAAAACTTTCTCAGTTTTTCAAGAAGCGATGGTGTCTGGCCGATGGACAGAAAGGAACAGGATCTGTTTTACATAGTAAGAGCCTCAAGCAGAATTTGAATTCGTGAAGACCAAGCGTTGTCCTTAAAAGAAATCGAAGATCCGAACTCTACAGATTCTTTCACAGCAGTAAAAGTATCTCTGATTGTACAAAGACATCTCGAAGACATCATTCGGACGTCTCAAGTTGAACTCTTCTTCAAGCTTAACTTGATTGATATTCACAACATGTTTCCTTCCGCTGAACTTATCATTTAATCTCACACTGACCCTGAGTTTAACGAGAATCATAGAGCGTATTAGTTAATAATCAATATATAGAAAATGTCACTCTTCCTTAAAGGGGATGCGCGACTTGGGGTGGATGAAGTACTAATAGTTACACCGTGCTAAAAGGGATGCAGGCATCATAATCAGGTACATGCGTGCCAGAAGATGATAAAAGCTTCCTGCAATTGCGAAATCTTCCCTGCGTAAAGTCAAGGATGATTTCCAAATAGGATGAAAATGTAAGAGGGGGATGAAAACCAGGAGAACCAAGTCGCCGAATAATAATGAGTGAGCCATGGCATAAAAGTAATTAACAGGCGACTTGCCTTATTACTCCACTTCACCTAGATTAATCTACGCCCTTGAGAATAAATAACTTTATCGGCAAGACACCCCAGAGGACATTGTGTACGTACGTATCACTACATAGGCAAGGCTTGTACTGCCTGCCATAACTACCTTTACCACTACTACTGAACTACTAGGACACTGAAAATATACATATACTATAGTACACACATATGTATACATAGTTGCTACTCATAGTCTCATCACTGTGTGTGATCTCGACACATCTCTACCACGAAACCCTCTCACCCTACCGCTCGTCACCGGGGGTAGTTCGAGGTCTGGGGCTGGCTAAATTACACCCCTGGGGAACCAAGAGACAAGAAAGCCCACGAAGGGCACAACAGCCCGGAAGCAAAAGTCAGCTAACTTTAATTAAGACACAGGTGCTTGGCTCAATTCGCATTTTAAAGCAGACCAGGGTGCATTCTGTTATTATTTAAAAAATGTCAAAGATCAATGCACATCATTGTTATATTGTGGTCTCTCGGTAGCTTTCGTTCTTTTTTCAAGACCTTAACCTACGTTTCGAGGACGTATGTTAATTCATTCAACGTACCTATGTCTGCGCGTCTCAAGAAGCATTTACCATTTCCCATTTACCATTTAGCGAATTCGGTTACGTTCACGGATATCTCGAGGAAATCCACGCACAATATCCATGGCATAATGGCATAGCTGGTAAAGCCTACCTTGCCATGGATCACCTTAATGCACGTATTCATACGGTAAGCCGCCGTTTTGAATGGAGTCCATAGGGGTTCCAGAGGCTATGGGGTCTCGAACGGATGCACCCCTATGACAAAGCAACTCTCCAGCTTGGTCAATATTATATCCTTACCAGTTATCAATATAGAAAGCTTGACTGAAGAATTCAGCTGTCATGTGAATTTAGGACCCACGTGTCTAGCGAAGGTATACCTGATAAAGAGATGGGGTTGGAAAGGGTATTAAATCAAAAGATCCTGGTAAATGGTCCAGGGTGGTGGTCCATTCTTGCTGTTACTACAAGTACGGGGTTGTTTATTTAGGATCAAAGGGATCCTTCGTGATCAGAAACATCTCAATATCTTCTGAACACCAAACACGGAGCCACTAGGTAACACATGGAGATCATGCGATCAAAGCCAGTAGGAAAACTACAACCCCTCGACGTAAGGGTGGAAAACATTCGTTCTAGATTATGATTCTCTCACATAAATACATCTTGCTGAGATAAAATAGTGGAGTACCCGCTCTGAAGGAAGATGTACGAAGCGAGCACGCGAACTCCATAACTCAGGTTGGTCAAGTGGTCGTGTTTACTCAGGTACAAAAAAAGTGTCAAAAAAAGTCATATCTCAATTTTAGTTTAAAAAAATAGGAAATCTTCCCTGCGGTCCCACGGAAGGGATCGTCACCGCAAAGGATTCATACGGAGAGTGTTACCAAGTAGAGGGGGAAGCCATTCGAAGGTCCTGAATTAAAGGGGCTTATCGCAACCCTTTTGAATAGGGTACGCTTGATATTCAAGGGAAGTTAAAAAAAAATATGGAGGTGCCTGCAGAAGACACGGAAGAAGAGGTTCTAATGAAACGCAAAGAGAAAACAGACTGAGGAAAGTGGATTTGTAATGCAAATAAGCGGAAGGCTGGGTGAAGCATTCGAATAAGGTCGAAGCTAGTAGCACGTCGAGTTATCAAAAAAAAGTGCAGAAGAAGCGTGAAATAAGGGGGATGAAAAATAAAAATCATGCAGAGGTCGAAACAAGCCGAAAGGAAATCGAGGGAGCTATTTCCTTTCTCTTCCACACGCTTCCTGGTAATCCGATTTGAAATTCTTTCACAGACTCCGCCGGTGGATCACGTCCGTGGCGTTTGGTGAGGCAATCTTGAAAAAAAAAAAACTAATTTAACCCTCTTAATTACATTCGGAATTGAAGCGATCGTCAAGATCGTGCACCGACAGAATTTTTATTATGAGTTTGGTACCACGAAAAAATTATTTTCATAATTTCCATTGAAACCACAACGTGAGATTGCCAATAAGAAAATGTTCCTGATGGAAGAGGAAAATCATTTTTTATCTCGTTTCATTATATCTCCGAGGGTTGGCAGCATTGTGCGTCATTCGAATGCATCGTCAAATTAAGAGCTTTTGTCAGGGAAAATGGCCGGCACAATAATCTGAAGCTTCTCACCCCGCGAGCGTAGCATCGCTCATTTGAAGCTACACAGAGACTATGCTATACCATACTGTATACCGTTTATCATAGTCAGGTGTGCGTAGGCAGAAATACTATAGTTCAGTAAATGAAAGCATTTTTCCGCAAAATAGACAAAATAAATCAAGTGCTCACACAATGCCAATGTGATTTGGCAACAATAGGCGGTCCAATATTGTCAACGTTCATCGAGGACGCTTTGCGCCGCAACGCGTGTCCCTATCGACATGCGTAATCATTGCACGGCAGTAAAGGGCTGTTTGCTATGTATTTGTACCGATTTCTCCAGAGCATCCCTTAACGTGTATTTCATGTAATTTGACAAATTCCAGCTCGTAAATCGAATCGAGCGGTTTTCAACCGAACGTTACAGCATCCATTACAAAAACATAATAAATCGTACAAAGGGTGATTGTGAAAGTAAAAAGAAAATATTCTCTCATGTGGTAAATGCATGTCCGCCACTTGCTAATGCGTAAATACATACATAGATATATGAATCAGAGTCAATGCGTGAGTGCGTGCAGGATACATTTGGCTGATTTATCATTGGCAATTAAACGACCGAATGTCAGTGCCGGCTGCGTGCGGCCCAGTGACCAATGGTCACCTCGTGAGCTTTTTATTAATCGTCCCTTTTAATTTCGTTCCCAAACGCATCGTGCAGCACTCTTTTGTACGTACACAGTGCGAATGGATTAGCAATGAAATTGTATAGTCGCTGTTGATAACAAAGTCCCTGACTAAATGATTTTCATCGAAAGATAGAATAGTTCAGAATGGGATTTAATAAGGGATAAAAGTCTGATAGGCAATAGGGTGATTCGAAAGAGGATTTCACAAGAGAATAAAACTGTTAAAAGGGCAAAATGAATAAAAGTGGACTCCCTACTGATTCTGGATAATAGCCATCGATTCTGCCAATCCCTAATGTGCATTGGTACATACCTGTCTGATTTTATCCAGAGCGTCTACGTTAGTCAAAAATAATAAAAAAAAAAATATTCAGTCGATTTTACATAATATCAATGGAACGTAAAAATCCAGACTTTAAGTAACTTCATATGCATTTATGGGTTCCTATGAAATCAAATGGATGCAGAACCTGACATTCTTACTCCAACGTCTAGTATGAGTTCTCCTTGCCAGGAAGAGAATCTGGAAGGGTGGATACGTGGCTTATGGGAATAGGGTGTCTTTTAATGGTGCACCCAGGTGTTGGAACGAACGACGTCTGCAAAACCCCTGTTCCTGATGAGCCATCACCATAATGCTTTTCGCTATTCAACATTGTACGGCACACTTCGCACACATTATTTCTGTCCATATCCCATAAGAGCCACTCCTCCTATTTTCCCATGACATCAAGTCACCCCAATTCCCACTGACGTGTTATCTTTGTGTCCACGTGAACAAATTACGTACTAATAACTTGCTACGAAAATTCAATCAAAATCAAATAACAACAATAATCGTTATCGTTATCACAGATATAGTAACTGTCTAACCCTGAATTGATACAGAGACACTTTCAAAGAGTGGCCTGCCCTTGGCAGTGCCTCGTGTGATTTACCGGTAGGGCGACGCCGGGCGTCCCGACGCCTACAATTCCTTTACTAGACGTAACCACCCTTCTTCGAACTGAAACAGGCCGTCATTCGCCTAAGGGCTAGAATAACACGCGTATGTACACATATCAGCTATACGATAAGCTCTATAGGTTTTTTATTTCATTTGTACTTGATAAATACAAAAATTTGTATGGATCAACTCATGAACCGATGATGAAACTTATGCGAACCTGAACAAAGAACATTTTCTGGTTTGGAAACATTGGTTCTCTTGAAAGGCTGAGGTCAAAGGTTCAAACAATACCCTCCTGAAGTTTGATGGCCATTAGTCTCATCTACGTTGGTAATTCCTGACCACAGGTACCGCTAAGGGTTGAAAACTTTGCGGAAGACTAGCCTAAACCACGCGGACAGTAACTCCAACAAGGGCTGTAACAACTGGATTGAGAGTCCTGAATCGTTTAAATTCACGTCTCCTTAATTATATACAATCCAGTTTTAATTTAGATCTCAAGTATTTGATGCCTTTAAGGGATTATTACCACATAAAAGCAGGGATGAAGAGAAAGGAATTTCCTGTCTAGCGAAAGAAAGGGGTGTTGGTTATCGAAGGAGATGGAAATCCATAGGTTGGACCGAAGGGGGTGGTTAATTTGGTAACGTTAAACCAGAAGGAAGGCGCTTTTGAAGCGACGCGACGCAGCTGCACCGACGCCAAAAGCAATCACGTCCCCGAAACTGTCGCGTTTTTCATCCCTCGCCTCTATCCCCGTTGCTGGCTCTACTATTACCGCCATGTTGCCGCTACTATATCTCCTACGAGCTAGAGCCAATCATCGTCTCGCTTTATTGGCACTTTATGCCAACGCTCACGGTCTTTGTATCAGGTGCCACGAGGGACATTGTGCGGATTATTGGCAATTTGTCAATTTCAGAATGATGTTAATGAGAGAAAGGATGCAAGTAGCAAGCAATGGGCACCCCCTGACGTCTGACCAAAAATTTACCTCAACACTGTAAATTGTTGGTACATGGAAGAGACGTAGAGTGGAAAACTATTTTTGGACCAAAGCTGTAGTCAAGCAAGAGACAAGATGGAGTATCTAGAATTCAGCTATATAGGACTAGACTACTAAAATGTGAGGGATGAAAGATGTAAGGGATAAGGGATGCAAGCTGGATGCCTGACTGGTTGGTTGACTAGCTGACTGGATGGTTGGCTGGGTTACCTAGTGCAACCAAGTCGACTCTGTCAACATTATTATACCACAGATTCCCAAGGGAGTGCCGACACACGCGTTCGTGTAACGAGGCCGAATAGATCACAGAAGTGGTTTTTTAAAATATGAATAAAGCGTAACCACTATGGGAAGAATAACATCCCTTAGCTAAGGGAGAGATCATCCTTCCCACCGAGTATTCTTTTGATTGCGTAATAACAAAGGGTGTTGTCCAAAATGACCTGGTCAAGAATGCTTCTCTGAAGTGACTCATATGGGTACAGAGTAAAACTGCAGTTATTAATCAAAAAAGTATTTTCTGTACAAAACTACGAATGTGAATACAGCTTTCTAGAGTCGTTACATGTGCCGTTAGGTCTATCAGAGTACTATGGGAAATACCCCAATAAAAAAAGGCATTTAGGCGTTTCATAAAATGTTCGTATCTCGACGCATTAAAATGTACTCAACGAAGTCTCTCCTCTTATGGCTGAACATTAGCTGGTACGTTTTCTTTACGAGAATGGCACCTGGATCAAGACGCCAGGCGTCCCGACGCTTACGGTGCAACCTGTGGTATGAGAATCAAGGTAAAGAAACACGTCCAAAGGTATCCCAACGGGATGCATAGAAGACAATGGTAGAAAGTAAAAGAAAGGATTCCCTTACGAAAGAAACAACTAGTGAAACTCGCTACACGTTGAAGAAAAGGGGATAGAGGAATAGAGAGTGGGGTAGATCAGACGCCGCCTTGGGGTTTCCTACGCTTCGACTATCTACCAATGTACGTAGACAGATACGTACTATACATAAACGGAAACGTAACGAACGTATATGGAGACGCAAAATAGAAATACGTGACGTAGAAGATACAGAGGGAAAATACTGGTATTTTCTTGTATCTATTTCTACGTGCAATCGATATTTTTTTACCGGACCGTTATCACGGAATTCAATGTATCTGCTTTATAATTGGAAATTTTTACATGTATTCATTTGACTTTTTCAAAAATTTGTATCTACTGAGATACAACATAAATTTAGAGAATGAATGGTTCTGTAAGTACGGTAGGTGAATTGCATTGTCGCAATGCCGAGACTCTGTTCAGGTTCCTCCTGAAGCGCTGACCAGCCAATTAGGTTCTCTAGGACCCTTGATAGAATTGCCAGGAACTCGAGTCCGACTCCGAATCCGTACTGGTACGTAGCTGCAAATATCACTTCAAGTACCAAAATGAGCAGAGTAGATTTATCAACCTATTTCTTGGGAAACTGAATGACTATGTTTGGTTTTTATTATTCTCCATCATCATAGATACCTATATGATATTTATCCAATCATTACCCAAAGTTACCAATGAGCGAAGTCATTGTAGCAAAAACGTTTTCAAGACTTGTTTCTTGGACAGGTGCATCTTTTGGACATTCTATGGACTCTTCTATGTTTGTCGAAGGAATCATTGTAAAGATACAATGTTCCCAACAGGGAGAAAAATTCTAAAATTTATAGCATATAGCAAACATTCTGGAAGTATCTAGAGCTTTTTGGGAAAACAGAGACATCTACGAAAGCTTTCAGAACAAAATGGATCGATGAGGTAAGGAGAAGACTTACAGTCGGTATTTGAGCTCCCATGGATTGTACAAGTCGGTAAAAGCAGGGGCCTGTAATCAATGCGAGTAGCTAAGCTTTTCCTTTGGTTATCGCGAAAGCTTGGTTATCCTGAGAGAGATTGATCTTCAGCACGACTCCAACAAGATGTTGATTGAAATTGAAAGAAGTAAATGGGGAAAAAAAAGAATGCAGAGTGTAGAAGCAGAAGCGACTTCTAGCAAGAATGCACGACTGCATTATTTCAAAGCACTTAGAAAAAAGCTTGAGCATTGTACAAGCGCGCTATGTAGATCAAAAGCTCAAAAGGTCAGAGTTCAAGTAGTTGACGGTTGCAGAGTAAAAGTGGTCTCGGTAAACAAATGCTTTATTAATCCTACCTTAGACACAACATACTGAACTGTCACCTAGTCAATCTCACCTGTGCATGCACATTTTGGTTTTCAATATAAAAACTCGCAAAAAAAAAGATCAAACCTAAAAGTCGCATTCTAGTTTAGAAGAGTAGTAAGAGCTGTTCTTAATGAATTGACATGAATCTGCAGAACAATAAACTATTTTGAAAAAGGTTTTAACCAAAACTGTGTGATCACCAAAGTAAGAGGGAGATGAGTCTCAACAGTGTTTTTAAGAGAGAACCTTAAGGTCGATGACACGTAATGTAGCAAGGCATTCTAAGGTGTCAAGGGTTCTTGTCGCAAAGATGAACTAAACCAACCTGAAATTGACCGAGTTTCATAATTCAGAAATAGAAGATCTTCCCGCAAGCTTATATACCATACGGAATGACGTCAACGTGAATTTTCCTTCCAGAAATATTGAATTAAATTCTTGGCCTCTTGATAAATTCATTCTCACGGCTGCCACAGCTCCGACTGAATTATCCTAGACTTTGCTTGTCAATTTCTCCTCAAGTTATATACAATTCAGGGTCCCATAAGCATACTTATAGCGCGAAGATGTCAAGAATGTTCCTAGGATGTCCTATTAATGTCCCGACGCCTGAAAAAGACGTTGTAAATTATTTTTAATATATCTAGACATTGTCCATTATTTATGAATCATATATACAATAAATACCAATTTTGGTTCAACGAATTTCTGATCCCTTTGCTACGGTTTGCGAGATTCAATTCCATACGCGATATCGTGCGTTAAAACACCATTTCGTATTTGACAAATGAATTCCATTTAATCTCCCACTTTGACATAGTCATAATTCCAATCGTTGCGTTAATTGTTCCCGGCAAAGTGTTAATTGCTCTCGACTAATTGGAGAGATCGATCATAGGTCCAAATCGGTTGAGTGAAAACTGCGATCGATGTAAAGTAAAATCCTCATGGATCTTTTAACACGTTGTTCACTGTTCATCCTTATCATTCCATATGGTAACAATAAGAAAAATCCAAATCACCTTTTTCTTATTTATTATACAATAATTCTGTATATGAATTTTATTCAATCAGTTGCTACCTCGTGGGTGTCTTTTAACGCGACAAGAAATTATATAACAAGAAGTGAGAAGAATTCTAGAATTCTAGGAATACCCTACGAGGTAAGATAAATGATAAGAGATAAAAGACGTCATGAACCATCAAACTATTTTTATCGTCCATTCTTCTCAAGGTATCTTTGCAATACATTAGAAGGAATCTTCATTTTTGTGCTGGTTGTGTACTTAATGAAAAATGGGTCCTAACGGCAGCACACTGTGTGGAAAAGTAAGGAACAAAATTAACATTGGTTCAGTATCTTGATTATAAGAAAACAAGATCAATCGATTGATTTTTCAGACTGATCGATATGCCATCAACTATAAAAGTGATTTCTGGAACATTCAGTCTCCAAAATCCGCAAAGCACACATTATGTGAACAAAATAATTATTCACGAGGATTACAATGCTACCAATTCGTGGAAGAACGATATAGCTTTGTTGAAAGTAATAAGTAGTCGCAACTAGTAATAGTAGCAATAACAAACCCAGTTGACAAAAAATTGATACACCCTCCCTTCTTCAGGTAATAGAGAAATTCCGTTATGTACGCAATGTCATCACCATAAAATTACCAAAATCAGGTATACAAATTTACAATGGGGACCTCGCAGTAGTATCAGGATGGTCCCGTCTATTGCAGGTAAGAGTATAGTGCAATAGAATAAGCTAGTCTGAATCTGTCGAAATGCGTGATTTTCACTATTTTATATAATTTCCATAAAACCGGGAGAATTCGAGGAAACTCGAGCGTCTCGAGGTCGAAATGATTTCGAGGGAAGAATGCGCGAGAGCCTACGGAGTCTTTGGTTTGTCAATCCATGAGAGTCAGATCTGCGCCGACGTACCCGACGGTGCTACCGGTTCGTGTAACGTAAGTAAAGCAGAAAAAAGATTAAAGGAAAGAAAGAGAATTTAAGAAATGGAATAAAGTATCCGACGTAACCTAAAGGGAGAATCGTTTAGAATAGCTGAATGATTACGCAGGGTGATTCCGGTGGACCATTAACGTTACGAGATGAGCTCATCGGCCTCGTCTCCTGGTCCTACGGCTGTGGCAACAAGGGTTTCCCTACTGTCTACATCAGAGTTTCGAAATATCTTGGTTGGATCTCGGCCAATGCCCTTACGATCGATAGTTAACCCTTTCTCCGCTGGGATTCTGTTTACGTCAACCTCCTCCGATTCCCTATGCTGCCTGCCTCTACCTGCTCTGCTGCCTGCAACTCCATTTATATTCAGCATAAATGCGCCCACTTGATTCACTCGTTCCAAGTGTTATATTACTGATATAATAGTTCAGTGTGCAATTCCAGGCCAGTGCATTGGACTACTTGTTTGATTGTTAGAATAATTTGTAGGAACGAGGTACCTCACTTATACAGTTGCTTTGAGGTTGGGTTAGGGTTCAATTTCGATCTAGTTGCGAAGGTGTCATTATTGAGTAATGAATGTCTCGGTTGAAATAATTAATGAGATAATAGGTGGAATTACGTCATGAGCAACTCCAAGGATGTTATCAGACTGATTTAATCTGGTCAACATTGAATAGAAATAGTGACCATGTTTGAGAACCGGAATAGAACCATAGTTATTTAACAGTTTTTTAACTTCATGTCTCTAGAAACATGTTGAATTGAAATAAATTTCCAACCCAATGGTTGTGGTGACTTTGAATTATTCATTGCCACCAAAAAGTACTCTGCACTTTCGTGCTGCTGTCAGCAATCAAATTCAAAATTTTCCTCAAAATTGAATGCAATTCAATATGACACTTTATCCAAGAGCAATTTATCGCGTGATCCATATCAAGCGCTTGTTTCTGCTGAAAGGTATTTCGTTATCGGCACGAAATCAGTTACTGTGCAAAAATATCGACGTGGAATACATAATTAGTAATAAGGTACGTGCATTATGAGTGGTTAGTGGTTGCAATTATTGTAAAATCAAAAATTGTAGATCTTATGGCAAGTAATTTACCAGGGGGATTACCATCCTAAGGATTCTTGGGAGAAACGATATTGCTCGAGTAAAGGTAATCTGGTCTGTGAACGATAAAGGTATTTTCGCTTGGACCATCTGAATTCCCAAAGGCAACCCAAGCTGTTCCTTCGGCAAGGATAATCCTCCAGGAACTCACCAAGCAGATTCATATTAATTTTCATTGAGATGGAGCGGTTGTTTCTCAGGAATAAATTCCGTGAATTTGATCAACTGCCAATACCTTATCAAATATTTTCTCAATTTCGACTGACTATTAGATGGGGATAAAATATTTTTATAATCAATCGGCATTATTTTTCTTGAAAATACCATTTTGGTAATTTTATTTTGTTTTAATTTGACGGTAATGTTATATCTGGTGTTATACCCTACAACGTGGGACTATTGAAATTTACAGTCAAGTTTAATATACCATGGTTAACAAGTTCAGAGAAAAGACCATTTATCTAAGTCAAGCGTTCTGACAGTGCAGACAAAATAAGAGCACAAAATTTGTTTTTGAATGAATGGAGTTAAATTAATGGGCACAAAAAATCATTCAGAATTGTCCAATATGAAATTGACGTAAAGCATACGAAGTGGTGGATATATCCTTTTAATATGGGACAAAATGATCATTTTTTTTTGGATATCCTAAGGAAAAAGTATCCATTTGGTAATTCCACAAAAGGTAACAGACATTCCCAAGCACAATTGAATATCTAACCACGAGTACGAAGTAAAATAAACTAAAATAACTGAATCAGTTCAGATAAATTCTATCTTAATAATCTTCTTCATTTCCCCGCACAAAGGAGTCAGTGCTCGAAATTGAATATGAAAATTCCATCGGCATGGAACGATGTGCGTCCAAGAGCCAAGTTCAAATAGAAAGCAATAGACAACCGGTGGGAAAATGATCAAAGAGAACTGCAGAAAATATAGAAAGATAGATTCAACTCAACGTAAACCACTTCCTCGTCCTTCATTTCCTACCTCTTTGTAAAGGACAAAAAAAAACCAAAAAAAGAAAGAGAAAACCGATTCCGAACGTTTCACCAAGATAAAAATTCATTTGTATTCACATACGATTATTTCCACTGGAGACTCGAAAGAAACCAGTCAACCTATTTATTGGATCGTCAGAAAAGTTTTATTGATAGATATTTGAGAAAGAGAAACATTTTTCTTTCGCTGAATTTCGTGGTTACTAACATACGCGGAACAAATCACCAAAAAATCTGTCCTATCCGTAGGGTTATTCTGGTGGGTCACTAGAATTGTATTCTCGATTCGTGACTACACCACCAAGGCATATCCAAGGATTACACGCGTATCTCACAATATCAAGACTCGATCTACTGTCATGTCGACTAGATTACCTGTCAGAATGTGCTCGTCATGCCAGTCACCATGTGGATATGGTAGAATCAAAGGACAATACCAGTCATAACAATTGATAACTGGTATTAGGTAAAACCATGACTATAAAAATTGCTGGTCTGTTTTCAGATAATAGCTAATAAAACAAAACGTAATAATTAAGTCAATTATGAAAGACACAAACGAAAACAATAAAGAGGGAATAAATTTCAAGGTAATTTTAAACAGAGCTGACACGAATTCTACTTCAGGAAGGCATGTTTGTAAGGGATCTCGGATACAATTGGAGATTTAGTATAAATTGAACCAACCGCCATACTGATTGTATTTCATTTCACCTTTCTGTTTGTACCAGCCGTTTATAACTTGCCTCTCTACGCGCGTGCGGTTTAGTTTCGATTATAGCTGCTCCTTATTGCACCCCACTACCACAGCTCGTTTCATTTTCTACCTAAAGCGTACAAAACTTCGCCGAACCCATTCGAAAAGTCCCAAGTCCTTGAGCAACACGTTAAAATCATTCATACGAGTGCTCTTCTATATCCTATCGTATTTTTTACGAGCGGTTCACTATAAATAAATATACGAAATCTCATGATAAAGTTATCCCATTCAATGCAAATGCCTACAAATACATAAAATCGACAGAACCCTTACGAAAGAAGTTTAAAAAAAACCCAAAACTTGAGTTATCGAAAATAACCTATGGGTTTTCAGCTCCAGCCGAGTCACTTGGTAACAAGCTCGTTGGAATGCGCTAAGGACATAATTGAGATTCAGGTTAATAGAAATACCACACGTGAAAGAATGGTAAATTAAGTGAAGAAGGAGTAAGGAGAGAAAGAGGGATCAAGTCCTGGCGACAGGGCTCTCCGTAGTGGCTGGATTTTGGTAGGGCAGGATAGCGGGTCAGCTGGCGCCAGAAGATCAATACGCCGTGCTCACGTGTTGCGCTCATTTCCGGTGACACTTCGTGTTCCGGAAGTGATCGTCAAGTGCACCTTAACGACGGGTTAACGAGGGCAAGATCATTGCGCTTGGAATAATCATTCAAAGGGTTGCTCATATTTCGGACAAGAAAGACGTTAATAGTTGAATCTTGGTTTGACGCTAAAATATTCACCCCACAAATTCGAAATGATACTTTATTTCTTCGTTTACTACGTTTCACCATTTTTCTTTCTTCCGTTCCACTAAACCGTGGTAACAATTCCTTTCCTATTTTATATGCTAACCTCAGAGGCGAACTGCTAGTGACTCACGTATATATAGCATATTCCCGGACGCGTCTTCGCTGATTCGCGAAATAGCAGAGAAAAAAGTTTCTTTGCTAGAGAAAAAAAGGATATTAAAGCATACAAAACTTCTAGAGGAAAACTAATTCTCCATGCGGGCGTCACTTCCGTTTATAACCTCCTCCCTGCTATATGACTATGTAAATTGTATGTATATACTTTTTAATGATTATATACTTGGCTTATCACACTCCTTTGAAATTCAAATATTCACGAGACAACTATCGCCTCCAAGGAACATCCATGGGACATCTAAGGGACATTCGCGCAACCAGTTATTGAGTAACGGTGGAATTGAACAGGCTGATCTGTTTTAGTCGTGCTGAAACGAATTCCTGATCCTGGTACTTTGAGTTCAGAAAATTCTGGAACCAAAACAAACAACAAAACCATTCGGTCCAAGAGCATAAGCTCTCTTGGGATATCTAGATATATATTATGGTAATTTATGTCAGACATTCCGACTCTTTACCATAGAGTTCCCTCTTCTTGGATACCAAAGTGCCTATTATAATAAGTAGGATGTCTTCTAAAGGACGTTCTATGTGTCTGCGCATCAGAACGCGAATTTACGGGGATGATTTCTGACCAAAATGTCAGACAGCTAAGAATTTCTTCGAGATTGAAATTGAAGGGACCAATTCAATTCAATGTACCAGAGAATGTCCTCGAAACGTCACATCTCTGTCATCCCAAATTGTACTGTTTCAAGGAATGAAACAAAGACTTCTACCCTATTTAAGCGCAAATCTGATTCGATGAGATTTATAAACCTTTATAGACACACGAACCTATACTTTTCAATCTGCTTGTGCTTTCTCTAACGATCAGCTGGCTCTATTTTCAATGAAAATGTTTTTTCCTTGAAAATGTCGATGTACAAAGAAAGATACTGTACCAAAATCAATCGAAATTTTACTGAACTGAATGGAATGACCAAATGAAAGTAACGAATGAGGCACTCGCTTAGCTATCGATCGTAACGTGAGAAGTGATTCTGTCAATAACATGAACCAAAAAGAATAGCTTTTTTTCACATACCAGAATTATTCGGGATTCGTGGCTGTACTTCATGGAATTAATTAAAACCCATTAACTATGCTCTAATCGATATAGACGCGTCAATCTCTTGTACTAAATTTAATGGAAAATCGATTTTATACCAACACTTTGGGATAAATCTACTAACTTTATTTCATAATGTTGGTATTTAAAATTATTGAAATTATTATGACTGCAACTCTGATGAACTTTCATTTGAGCAAATTTTTGTATAAGCTTTTGGAAATCCGGCTGGTAGCAGTAGTTCCTATTACATCGTATGTTTCTTTTTGCGCATCTCACAAATGGAGTCCAGCGCCTGACTATTTACACGGAGAATTAATCGAAGCGTAACATTTACAAATGTGTAGTGGAGGAGCCCGATTTAATTGGCAGCGAAGCACCGGCTGAGAGTAGTTCTCGAGTGGTAGGACGCTCTGGCGAGTAAAATCGACGGGCGTCGACGCGCCAAGCATCGCGAGTTTCTAACAAGACAAGAGGAATGGGTAATGAATCCATGAGAATCAAACTATCTTCCGCTCGTTGAGAATACTCACTATGAGAATCTATCCAAAAACGGATATAAAAATATCTACAAAGAAAATGTTGTAAAACCCTTTTACCGTTTTGCGATTTCAATTGTTTAAGAAAAAAAAGTTAAATACAATTTATATCTCAAGCACTATTCACCAATATTTCTTAGTTTCGCGTCTTTCGTCTTCTATCGTAAAGGCTTTAAAACTTTTTATGAAATATTGAAAAATGTGTTCGCAGTGGAAAAGTAGAAAATAACAATTTATAGAAGCAACTATGGAAAAGTGAATTATTGTTCCATCAAAATGGATGAAACGTAAGATGTGCCCCTGATAATACATCAGCGAAGCGAAAGTGTGTAAAAACAAAAATAACAAAAAAGTTTAATTGAATAATTGAACTTATATACCTTTCTTTCAGAGGAATTACATTAACATTGGAAATTTACCTTTTGAACGATAATCCAAAAGCGCAATGAACAGACTAATTACTTTGATGGAGGTAAATGGAAATGGTTGTAGATGGTATACATTGTAGATACAAGACAAAGGCACCCTGGCTGTAACAATATAACCGGGTAATAACCCTTTGTTCTCACTTAGAATCCCGCCCTTCTATGATGCACTTATGAGCAAAACCACAAAACTGAGTCTCACCTAAGAGTGCTGGTTAAAATATCAAAAGACAAGACGATTAAAGAGAAATGGATATGAAGCAATGCTTCAAATAATGGGTCACCTAGAAAACTTTGTCAGTATTTCATAGATACGATAAACAAGCCCATTAATTAAACCATTTAAGCATCGTATTACCCATATTATATACCCATGTCCTATTCATGTCCAATGACCGTAAAATGATACTCATGGACATTTTTAATAATTTTTTTTTACTAATAATCGATAACCACAATAACCACATCATGGATATGTTCATCCAGCATTTACCTGCTTCCTAAGTGGTGTCGAACATTCCTCCCGTGCTCTTTCGAATCTCTCAAACTTGAAGCTGTTACTACGGTAGAGTTCATTGTCACTTTGCTGCCTTCTGCATAGTCGCCTGGTCAACGCACGCGGCTTGCAAGGTGCACATTCCGTTGCTAGTTCCCAGTGCAGATGGAGCATCGCGAGTTCCGCAGTACATCTAGCCATTGCATATCCGGCACGTCTTACACGACACTTAACCCGTTTTATGCGACCTTCGACCGGCTTGTGAGGACAGGGCTGAGACACGCAATCGCATGTGCGTCTAGGACGTCGCGTTTTAACCGTATGCGAACATGGTTTGGCGGCACAATCACAGCCCTGATCCGGATCATGAGTACATCCAACTTCCTCAGCGCACTCGCATCCGTTCGTTGAATTCGGTACAGCCGTGGACGTCGAGGACGACGTCGGGCGTCGTCGTGCACCTGTTACTGAGTGTCGGCAAGGTTTCTCTGTGCACTCGCATCTGCGAAGCAAAAATTGTTTCACTTATCCCTATCATCATCAACTGTTCAAAAATATGCATTGCATCCAGGAAACTTGTTTCAATTTTGTACTACACGCATAATTTCACTCTATTCTTACTCTTATAATCACTAGAATGATCAATCAGCTATCGGCTCATATCTAAAAGCTATAACGTTAGAAAATAAAAATATTCCAGAGAAAAGGTTGTAGATAATGATAAGAAAAGGTATAGAGGCCACCTCCATGTTTACCTTCTAATTATTCTACGCGACAGTGAACCGCGAGAAGCTGGCTGATGAGAGCACGGCTGATTCTCCAATAAGCAGTCGCAGCTGGTACCAACTAGACGTGTTTTACGAACTCTCACTAAAACCGGATGAACCGGACAGGGCTGCACCTGACAACCGCACACGATAGTGCGTGGTCCTCGGGACTTACGTCCACCACCACCCCGTTTCGCACGCTGGTCCACGTGCAGTTGACACGGCTGCGTGGGACAACCGCAGCGCCCCGCACCGCCGCGACGACCAGCACCCTGGACGCGTCTCCACACTCGCTCCATTCAACGGCTGGCGTGCGACTGACAAGAGAGAACCCCCCAGACCTCCCCCAACCCCTTTTCTGTCATCCATTGCACAGACCTCGCTTGCGCCCTGACTGCAGGACACCCTGCTTAACTGCCTACCTAACCAAACGACGTCGGCGTCTGCGCCTCATGCACTCCTTCGATACTCTATATGTAGGACCACTCAATCGTATGCTTGTAGATTACAGATGGCATGGTATATTCTCTTACTCCTACACCCTTTTAGTCAGTGGTAAACTTTTACCCTTTGTCAGGTTCATAGTAGTTTCTTATTCATGGGATACAAAAGAACGACAATGGGAATTGATTAATGTTATTTATGTACAGACTGTGTACAAGTTATATTACACTGTTGAGAAAGGCAAACTGGCATATCGTCATGTACCTAGGTATTGCTCAACATTGTTCAATTTAATCTTGTTGTACTGAGTACAGAGGCAGCAAATATCTGCTGAAGAATCCGGGGGATATTTTGTAGGTCCATGCAAACGAAGGCTCTGCCAGGTGGCATCTTACTTGTTAATCTATAATCAAGTACAAAGTATTGTTAGATCGATTGAACGAGTACAATATTGTTTAATAAGGCAGGGTTAATTTACCTTGCTGCTTGGTCACCTAAAGAACCAATGAAAATGGCGTACGCATTCACATCTGGATTTGATGTCAATACTTTGACAAATCGTGTTGGTGCTATACCGTATCTTTCCAAATTAGCATCAGACAGAACAACGACAATAGATTCGTCAGTATGTTCTTTGGATAGGCTGGCAATGGCATATTGAGTAGCCTCAAGTGTATAGTCACCAGCCATACAAAATTGAGAATGTGCATGCATGGTCTAAAAAATAGATTATTGAACAAAATATTTAATTTCAATATTCTGAGGTAAACTACTACTACCTTGATAACTTCCAACCGCTGTTTGTCATTTTTAGGTGGTTGTGTGTGATCAACAAATGGTATATGATAATCTTCACCAGAGTGACCAACTATGTCATATTGAATTTTACCCTCGTATCCACTAAAGGCCTCCATAACCATTACACAAGCTTCCATTTCTCTATCTAAACGTCCGTCATAGCTATTGAATCTGTACATGCTACCAGATACATCGACAACCAACTTCAGACGCTTTGGTTTCAACTGCGATGCTCCAATATCCGGTTCCTTCTCTGCTCTGCGTCTATATATTGTTCTCTCTCCTGTTAGACCTTCTATCAGTTTGGTGTCATCAAGTTCACCGGAAGTCTGATGTCTGCACCATTGACGTTCGTTGCTCTTAGCTTGAAGGCTACCCAGAATCACGCGAAGTGCCTGAACTGGTTTTCTTACAGCATCACTGAATTGAGTATATAGATTATGATCGTATTCGCTCATGCGAATCTCCTGAAGTCGCTGTTTAAATACACGTCGACCCATTTCGCGTGCAGCTTTCTTTACATGTTCAGGAACTGCATTCTTCTCTTCGTCACTCAACTGATGCACCGTGTGTCCCGCATCCAATCTGTAGGGCCCACCCTTACCACCAAGACCAGCTGTATCTCTGCCTAATTATGTATTGAATTATTATCGTATATACGTTTTTAATATTTAATCACTCGTTTGGTAACTTACCACCGGTTCCACCAGCCCAAGTATTTCCACCAACATGTGGATCATTATTCTGATCCACTTTTCCATGTTTTGGTCCACTCACATCCAACCCGGAATACCTTTCTTTAGTTACTTGAAGATGTTCGTCGTCTGAACCTATCATTCTACGCCATGAACCCAATGACTTTTCTATATTTATTAGAGATGTTTCCCAAAGTCGAATGCAACCACCTGCATCCACTGTAACCAAACCATTGTTTGATGTCATAGCTGCATAAAGGGGTAAATTGTTCGAGTACAACCATTGGGTTACAGGCGAGACTTTTGCTGGTCTTAAAGAAAATGCGTGGTATTAGTACAAATATTTATTGTTTTGTGTTTGATATGGTACTAATTGATATACTTACTCTGGCACTGGTACATAACGCACTTTATGGTTCGCTGTATCAACCACTTCAAGGTATCCAGAAATTCCTGGCTGCTTTTTACCATCTGGAAGTATAGTATCTGGTACATATTCTGGTGATAAGGTACGAATCACATGTCCATCGTTTGTAATAATTGGGTCAATAAAACTTGTGGTTCTGCGGCTTCTTGGCCATAAATAAATTTCATTGGAACTGTCCAATTCTGGAAATCCCACTACTATACTGGCATACGTAAGGTCGCTTGAGACCAATCTATTTGGAGAATTTATTTTCTTTCTCAGTGCTTCACTCAGTATTGTATCGCTTAGACTCTCAATCCCACTATTCAGTACACTGCCCAAACCAGTAATACTATTGGACTCTTCGATTTCCTTTAAGATATTAGGACAGGATGCATTGGTTGAAAATTTCTGAAGGATATATTTTCTCCTGGAAATATCTTGAATCAACCATTTTTCATGAGAAGATGGTACAACAGTATCAATTTCAAATGGTAACGTTATCGAAGAGGCACTCATGTCTTTCAGATTAACGACTTCTATTTTGTTGTCATTGGGTGTATAGAATATTGCCTGATTAGTTGTTTCCACTAAATCATCTCGAAGCTTCCAATTGTATTCTTTGTTTCCAAATACTTGGGACAATCGCTCGCCAGCTGTTTCCAAAAATGAGGAAAGTTGCACGGTATTCACCATGCCTTTGTCCAAATTTACAAGAAGCAACGAGTTCGACTGTAAATCATTGATAATTATTAGTAGTTATTAATGACATTTATATGATATACATACTATTTTTATATAAAATTTATATTTACTGTTTCTTCGTGTATTAGCACATTTCTGGCATTGTCAGTTGTCATTGAAAACGAAGGTTTATTCCCTCTAATTGGACTCATCAATCCTTGAATCGACAGTTCCTGAATCTGTGATGACTCAGATGTCATACTAAAGACAGACAGAGGATTTGTTGTAAGAATGTGAATAGTGTCATCAGATGCATCTCCTTTCTTGCCCTTTGTTACAGCTAAAGCAGAGATAGTTCCAGCTTCACTTATTGGAATGGTCCAATAACTTTGCATCTCTGTAAACCATGCAGATCTGGCTTCAATTTTATCTAAAGTATGTGTCACCCTTGATGGATAAACTGGGGCTTTTAATTTGATGTATCGCTCCTGTACAGGTACAGTCCGGCACTTGCTCATGACGTTCCAAGTACCAGAGAAACGTAGATCTGGCAAAGATATTCTGCGAAGGAAATAGGAAATAATAAAAGATGGATTATGCCAAAGCTGATACTTTATTATTTACAGATTCAGTACATGACGGGGTTTGGTTTTTTCCGATAAAACCAACTTACTCTTTAGCTAAAGCAACGTTGCTAGGATTAGTACCAATTGGTATGCCATGTTTATGGAGAACCGATACCAGTGAGTCAAATATTTCTTGGGAATATCTGTCAAAATCGAATACATTGCGCACTACGTTACCTAGAGACTCGTTCGGAAATTTCTGAAAAGATATTGATCGCGGTTGAATTTTGAGTTAATGAAAAAAATGAGAGGAAGGTAAAGAAAAGTAGAATTTATACTCACTTGTAAATGCTTCACGATATTCACTACCTCACGTGTTGAATAAGGATACGAAACCAGTCCCTGGTCAGCCATTGATCTCAGTTCGCTGAAAGCTTTGACCAATTTCTGAATAATTTTCTCATCGACATTAGGACCATATTGTTTCAAAAGTTTTATCTCGTTCTCAAGACTTGGATTGTCTACTGAGTGAGTGCTGAAGATATCGCCAAATGCGCCGAAGAAATCATTTCCCAAAAATGGAAATCCTGGTCTATTAGCTAGGACTATCATTCTGAAGTCTGGATGAATGGGTATGATGTTTTTACTGTTATCAGTATCACTCGTCACAGGTACTATTCGACGTCCATCCGACAATATCATTTCTCCTGATTCAACCAAGGTCTATAAATTAAAGAATGTTCATACCATTCGTTAAAATTCATATAAATATTATATCCTTGGAAAAACTGCAATTACCTTTAATATACAAGTCACATGAGTCGGTGCCTTATCAGCTTCATCAACAACTAACACATGTCCCAATTTAACAGCCTGAACAAGAGGCGAGTCTTCGTAAACCACCACGCCGTCTCTCACCATTGGTTGCAGAGTCAAAGTCTGCACAGTTGTGTCTCTGTGCAATTGTATATACTCTCTTGGTCTATTTAATAACTGTAACAATCTGTCAACTATTTTGTTCTTGCCAACGCCCTGATTTCCCACCAGCAACAGATTCTGACCCAGTGTAAAATCCTGAAGCAATGCTTCCAGCAATGCAATATGTTGAGGTACGTCGTAGAACAATATATCAGGTACCTTTGTCAGGGCTTCTGTATTATATCTTTCCACCATTGTATCTCCTATTCTTAATGTATTTCCAACAATCTCATACTTGATATTTGGATCCACTTGATCTTTCACAGGATGAATACCATGTTGCTTCAAGGAATCTTCAAGGGCTTGTTTTGCTATTGCTGGTAAGAATCGCGCAAGGCATGCTCTGTGCACTGCACTGTATGCATCATCGTTTGGATATTTCTGCATCCTTGCTGCAATCCTCAGCAACTGTCTTGTACTTAAGGAATCAGCTAATGATTGCAATGTAGAATCATTCGATGATCTTAATGTGTGGGCCAATTCAATAATATTCAGCAATGACTTCCTCGGTTCCCCATACTGTAAGCAATGCAAACAATATTGTTCTTGTAGCATGTGCATTGCTTAGACTTATCAACGTAATACTGGAACATTACTTTTGATTTCATAATGTGAATCTCTTCAGACTTCTCTAGTGGTCTCATTTCGTGAAACAGAAACAGGCTCAATAATTCTGAATTCAACCACTGACCGGATGAACTGTTGATAAGGGGTGGCTCAGCCAAAGCTATCAATCTGAACGATGGATCTATTTTTAGGATACCTGATTCCTTCATCTGCTCGTCTGATTTTTTTTGCTCTGCTTTGATCTCGTTATATCGATCGTCACGAATCAATCTTTTTCCATCATGCAATTGCAATTCTCTATCCTGAACCAATCTGGAAAAACGTAGCAATCCTGTCTAAGGTTTCTTTATCACAAAGGAACGTCACAAAAAAAATATAACAAAAAAGCACCCAAAAGTGTTTTTATCTTAAAATACCTGTATACTACAGCCAGTGTACTTGGGTGTATCCTGTGTAAACCATCCAATATTGCTAATTTACCTTCAAGAGCAGCAGTCACAAGGGGTGAATCTCTCCAGACGGTATCGCCATTAAGCAACGTGGTGCGTTGCTGTATTAGATCCCTAGAAGTCATATCCTGACAAAATATATCAAAAAGTGCGAGGTAACTGATAAGAAAAATTAAATAAACCAAACTGCTGCATTAGAGATATTATCCCTAGATACTTACCTGGTACAGAACAATTGGTTCCACGCTATATCCCAATTCGTTAGCTAACTTGTCAACAGTTGTTGATTTGCCACAACCTTTTGGACCAATTAAACATAAGTCGGAGGCCAAATGAGACTCTAGCATTTCTGCCAATAAACTGTTTTGATAATATGTTTCAACATATTCTGATTTTCGAACCGTGGACTTTTTAGCAGTTCCACAGTTTACCTGAACAAAAATTAATTCGTAATAGATGCATTTACACATTTTTTTTTTTAGCCATTACAAATCTTTCCTGACCTGAGCAAAAATTTGATGACCATTCTGTTCCAAAACAACTCGTGCTAGACTTTCTGTTTTTTCAATGTTTCTAATCTTTTTTGGTACACTCTTACTTGACGTCCTACTAAACATTCCAAAAGTCTGAAGTATATTTTCAACCGCGTCTCTGCCCTCCTTACCCAAAAATAATTTATAAGGATACAGTCTATAAAAAATATCATCCACCTCCACGTCCGGGAATGTTTCCTGCGATATCGAAAATAATTGATCAGTCAGCATTGCGACAGCAAGTATACATTGAAAATACTGAATCAGCAAATATTCTATACCAGTATAAGAGCTGCAGAATGAAGATTGTCCAATGGAAAATCAGGAAGACCCAAAGTAACAGCTTCCTGTGTGATAAGAGCATGACAAGATGATAGCAATTGGGACAATTTGGCAACGTCCACATTTGGGGCAATCCTTTTGAGCATTTCCAATTGTTCCTGCAAATTGCAACAAAGACTCATCAACTAATTTGCTTTTGTGATAAACGAAAACTGTTTAAACTATCCAACTAAAACCAACGGTGCATTATGTCAGTAAAATAGTCAGCATAGTTGGAATAGTAGTTCGTGTGCGGAATGCTGCTCTGATTTGTTAGAAACAGTCATCCAAAGTGATTAACAAGGATAGGCCTTCTGGGTACGCAAAGCATGTAACTAACTACTCCTCGACACGAAATCCTCGAGATTCGCCGTGTGATTGCCATCGGGAAGTTTGAATTGAACCGCGCAATCTGAGAAATTCAATCAATGATAACGTTCAAACGTTCAAAAAAAGCAAAGTGAATTTAATAGTACTCATGAGTTTACCTGAAAATCAATAAGTATATATACACTTAACTCAAAATCAAAAACTTGTTTAGTTTTGTCTGCGTATTAAGAAAAAGTAATAATAGTAAAGACATTTTTTGCTAAGGTCGTAGTAGCCATTTCGAAAAGGGGTAGGGAGTTGAAATTAAATACTATCCTTAAATGTATCCCCATAATCTTCTCGCAGTCAATGTGTCTCTCGCTCCGCCTTAGTCAAGACACGCGATTTTCATTCTTATAATTTTCAAGGCGCACTGCATGACGAAGGACGATAGAATTTGCGTGCCTAATGGCTGACTCTATTCAATGTAATCCTGAGACCACGGGTGAGTTTGAGCACTTTTTTTTTCTTTATACTATTGGGGTAGCGACGTTGTATATTGTCAAAGGCTGACAGTATATAGACCATTGGATTTTGCCGTCACGAAACTGTCGTTCCTCACACGAGGAATTTGTGCCAAATCATAAAAAGGATTCTTAAACTGAAGTCGGAAAATGTTTCCGTTTAGTCCTTGGTCTTTTTTAGTACAGCCATTTATTACGTTAACAGATTGCTTCACTAAAAATGGAAACAATTACTTCCTTAGGACTTACGTGGGTGTCCGAAGCAAATGTGACAATTTAAGTAAAACTCGTTTAATTATAATAATTGACCATTAGTTGGGGTATTGTGTTAATTAGATTACTCTAGGTTGCGAAGAAGCGTTGAAGAATTATCGAATAATTATTAGAGAACGACGTGATACGTAAAGTTGCGTTAATAAAATTCGCGAGTCAAAGCATTGCAATGCGTAAGCACGTTAATTAACGTTTTATTATTTAATACAAATGTCCGTTATTATTCGCAAATTAATGATTCCTGAGAAGACAACTCGCTGGGTTTTAGCGTCGGCATAAAAATATGCAATTCCGGTCGTTTTGGCGGCAACCAAACGGTTTGGCTTTCTTGCTGTTGATCTTCGTTTTCCAAATTGTCCTCAGAAGTTTTGATCGTTTTTGATTCAGGGGTTTCAGAAAAATATGACTTTATGACAGGCAATTCATTGCTCTCATCTTTCTCGTTCCTCTCAGTTCCCTCTACAAATTTTGGAAATAATTCTTGAACCTTGGAATAACGTTTTTTCAAAAATCGTCTCTCGCAATCAGTATCTATAGTTTTTCGTTCAGTTTGCAGTCTGTAATTTTGCACGACTATTCGTTCCTTAGCAAAAAACGTAGTCGAGTTTTCATGTTTGCAGGAGTAGTTTTTCCTTTGTCTTCCAAAATTCAATTTCCGGTCATCCTCTAATTTTGATTCTATCGTTGCATTATTTCTATCATATTCTCCCACTTTGCCAGACAAGTCTAACCACTGAAGAACTCTTTCAGACAAAGGATTCGACTGAGCTTCTGGCGATTTTTGTGTAGAACCGGAAGTCGATTCATCTTCCTTAGAAAAACCATAGTAATAATCCGGAATTTCAGCAACAGTTCTCGTACCACTTTGACAATTCTCACATGGACCAGTAAAGTTTTCAAAATTTTTTCTCAAATCGAAAAGTCCATTCAGTACCGGCACGTCCACGAAATTTCTACCATTTCCTTCAAACCTTTTCGATGACGACGGAGCCGATTGTCTCCGCGTCATTCTTCTGCATGTTTCCTTGCTCACAACATTTTTCTCAACAACCACGTGCAACTTGACAAAACAATTATCAAGACTGTCCAATCTCGACTTATAAAGATCTACAGGATAATCTTTCTCCTTCGCGACAGAAGTCTGAGGTCGTCGTCGCGACCTGACATGAAGAAGTGGATCGTCGGGCGTCAAAATTGCGTGACGAATTCCGTCAACCCAAACCGTCCTGACTGAAATAGGCCTCTCCGAGGAAGACCATATAGCCGGCATTTATAAATAATAGAAAAATAATCTCTTTTCACACTCGCAATATACCAGCACAAGTCAACGCATACTAATTCATTAAAATCTCAAAATGCCAAAAGTTCAGTCTTAGAATTAATTTCCTGATTCAATTTCAACTGCGTTAAGTAAATAAAGTGGAATTTAATATTGTCAAGCGCACAATTGAATTCACGGATAAACGGTTAGCTTAAAAGAACCGTTTGTTCTTGAACGAAGAAAATTCTTGATAACAATTTTTTTTAAATGACACTAGGATTGTCGGTTTGATATTTATTCTTGAAAATTCAGTGTATCGACTTTGCTCGAACAGGACGACAGTATGGTATCTACTGTTTGGGACACGCGATCCGAGCTGCGATGGCTGTGAGTATCGCGCAGCCACGGAATCAGTTTATATACGACAAAAGTGGGGACTGATGGGGTTGGTGGAGATCCAGGGGTAGTTCCATTGCAGTAGCCTAAAAGTTCACATTAGAGCAACCGAATATATTCGTATAAATCACAAGAAACTTTTTCAAGCTATGCGCACGATCATCCCCTTTGGTTTAGTCACTTTTGAATTTGCAATATATTAGTTATATATAAACATTCTTAAAAGTTTACTAGAAATTTCATCCCTTGTACCAGTTAATTAGACTTATTACTTTCAAGCGAATTCCAAAACAGCATGCCGCGAAATACTAAAGTTTTGTCTGTACTGATAAAAGATGAGGTTTGGGATACCAGAGTAATTTTCAAGATATTTCAAAATGGCGTGTCACAAGAGTGGTCATGTTTGTTGTTTAATATAAGAATGAAAGAATTAAGATAATTAGAGGCATTTTCCACTGACTACTGCTGTTGCACGAACGAACTCCTGGGGATTTGTGTATGTAACTGGAAACTTTGGTGGGATACCTGGGGCGTCTATTGCGAGAATTTATAGACTTGAAAAATGGCGCCTGTCCTCGCGATAACGAGCGTGACATTCTGGGACAAAGCAGACTTTAATTACGGGACTGCCATCGCCATTCAGGAAATGTCATTCATGACAGGAAGACAGGTTCGATTATAATTGGAAGATTAATAATTTTCATGACGACGTCCCTTGCAGTTGTGGAATTCTGATACGTTTCGAGCTTCTTTAGGAATTTTAAGTAAGTTTTTTCTTTATCGTAATTATAAGTGTTCGCCATGTATTCTCGGTTTCTAAATTAACGGAAAGACGTAACGAGATAGGATACGGTATCTACAAAGGTTTGGAACTTTCTTTTTGAACGACGTTAAGGAATCACATAACACAATGCCTGTCATGGCTTATTGAGTGATTAGGAATCCGCCATTGTGCGTAGTTTAACTGATAGTGCGTGTAGAAATCGGATTAAATTCGTGTTTTAACGTTATTGGTAGCTGTTAATAGCGATCGCTTGAAAAACCTTTGTATCTGATGGTATTAGGTCATATAACTGATTGGCAGTGCTATATCGTTAAGAAGCCTTAGCTTGAAAGTTTTAATGAAATTGTAACGGTCATATAATTTAAAAAGTTGGCTAATGGCGGTTCAAGAAATTGCTCGATTGCAAAACGTATGGAGAATTAAGTTTAACCATTTTATGATAACATCTATCTGTACTTGCATTGTTAAAACTTTGAATACTTGGCAGATTGGAATGAATTTAATACTTTCCAATATTTCTCAGTCAATTTTATTACCTCGTAAGAAGAAGCTGGAATGTGTCGCGCTTGGAATCGAGATCTTAATGGTGGATCCAGAGGATGTCCTGGATAACGTGGTGCTGGTAATCCTAAGGCTATTACCCTAAATTCCTCACTGACTCGTACCAGGCTCCAGCTATCCAATTCTTCCTGACTATGTTCCTACAGATACTGTAATATTTAGAAAATCGCAATTCGGTACATATCCGTTCCAGCGTACCTGTAGCAATTTGTCATATCGCGATGCTGGAATAAGGAATCTTCCATCTTCAAGATGCATTTCCCTGTTTTCTAAGAGATTGTTTAAGATTGGCAACACATTTCTTTCAGCTTTTTCAACACCTTCCATGATCAGGACTCTTCCATTTGTAGCTGCCCTAACTGCACTTTGATCATGATAATTTGCAGTGCCACTTTCAATTTCTCTTCTTTGTTTCAGGTCAGCTTCTGTGGTATCTCGTGAAAGAGCTATAAATTCAGCTTCCCTTCCTGTTAATTCAAGAAAAGCAAGGGCAAGACGACGTCTCTTAGATCCTGGAATGCCCATTAGAAATATATCCTGCCCCAGAACATCCTTTTGCAACATCCATTGTAAGTGTTTTAATGTTTCTTGACTTGTGTCTTTTAATACTGCATGGAAAGAATATTACATTGAAATTGTTTATGGATATAATTATAGCAAGGAAATGAAATAAGATACTTACTGTATTTCCTTGGTACATACTCTGGATGTTTAGCAGGTTTAATTCTTTTGGAAACATCCCCAATAGTAATAATTGTATCATCTATGATCAAGAGAAAAGAATGTAGTATAACAAAAATATATTTTCACAAAAACTTACCAGACTTGCATCGTACAAATGTTCTCAGGTTAGAATCAATACTTTTCGATCTCTCCAGAATTGAAAAAGTTGAGATTGATATTTGTCGGATAGGAATTTTATTAAACATTTTTCCTAAATTTATTAGTTTGTCGTTAATTAATTTAATTGTCAATAATGTCTTAACAAAATCCAGCAGAAATTGTTTGAAGTAATGCTTCGTAGCATCATTTTATTATTATACAAAAATTACTCCAATCATTTTTCTTACTTTCTGTATTAATGATGCACTATTATTTTAATTCTATATATCCAAATGTAGGTGCTAACGCAATATTATATTCTGTACATATACAAAAATATAACTATAGCAAAAACTTAATGATTAGACTCTAGATGACTGGAGCAAAGTCCAAGTTCAGTTGAGTCTACGCTATTGTTGCAATGTAGTGGGGAGAACCACGATAGTGGGTACAATCGCTCCCCACTACTTTCAGCTGTCGTAAGTGGTAGGGAGCGTCGCTCCTCGCCGACTACGTTACGACTGACTCATTGGCTCACCTATAAACGCAAGCAGTAGCGTAAACTCTTTTGAGATACGGAATATTTTTGATAAGTAGTTAAAATAAAATCATGTATAACAGTTTGGTGAGGAACGAATGATAACACATTAACATAAAAATGAAGGTTATATTATTACCGTAAATTTTATACATAGAAAATGACATTTTGCACTTATTAGTAAATAGATATAAATATTTGCTTTTTCAATCACTTCTTTCGTTTATCTTGGTGTTTCAGTCCATAATAATAACCTGTAAAAATTTACTATTTGCTGTACAAGTTCTTTTATTAAAACAAAAAATTGCATTTGGTCACTCACCTGTGTGAAAACCACTGAGGTACCAAGACATCAGCATACTAGAAAGTGCATCTCCATCATTGTCAGGCATTCTAACAAATATTGAAGTTGTTACTTGTTAAGTAATTGGTAGAAAATTGAACAATACAAACCTTGACATTAATTGTGGTGGTAAAGGTGGTGCTGGTGGCATCATACCTGATCCTGAACTAAAAGAGGGTGCTTGGGGAAAAACATTTTTAAACTGTTTGAAATCTTCAGCATCACACTCCATTTTTTCAGCAGGATTTCCATTCATTTTTTTAGAACTAGAAGAAATTGTATATTCTCCTTTGTTGAAACCACCTTGATTTACCTGCTCCAATGAAGCATCTTTTTGTTGTGCTATTTGACTTTGCAAGCCTTCAGATTCAATAAGAGCAGCAAGCTCTACCTTCTCTGAATTACCATATCCTAAAAAGTAATTGGAACCATCTTAGAAATCTATAATAAATCCAAAACATCAATGGTATTATTACCTATGAATTTAACAACACAAGTTCCAGTATTTTCATATATTTTTGATATCACAGCTTCATATATTTCACCATCTTCAGAATATACTGCCCGGCAAGGAGACCCTACTGACCATTTCTACAGAAAAAAAAAGACATTACTCTTTCCTAGTCATTTTTACAAAATATAATTTCACCAGTCTTGTTTCATCACCTTAATTGTTTTATGTGCTTGTTTTGGTTGTTTATGAGTTTGAGATTTCTTAGATTTTCCATATGAATCTTGATTTTCCATACCCATACGTTTGTCTACTTCTTGTTTAGCAAGATTCACAGCTTTGTCATAAGCTTTTATTAAAGCAGAATCGTCCCAGACATCATCAACTTCTGTGCTAGTACCCTTCTGATAATCGAATACTAATTAAAATAACGTAAATTTAATGATAATTCTACGTACATTTGAATCTCTCACGAATAATACATTATCTTCCTCTGCCATGTTAATAATGTTCATTCAAAATTCTATATTTTTTGTATTACTTAAATCAACCCCTTGTTCGTAACTAACGTGTTTTGAGGTTATTTGATATATGGTAAACAATGATATTCAGGTAATGTCACGTATGTATTTTGTCTGAAGTCCCGTCCAAGCATGAACTAGAACTGTCCTTACAGTCTTTGTTCCAACGCTCCAACGGATAAACCAACCAACGGTTTTAACCCTAAACTTGCAGTACCCTCTTCAGGCAATGTAATGAAACAATATAGTTCAGACTTCACCCTTAGTTCCAAAAATTGACGCTAGAAGTTCCCAAGTCATAAAATTATTTTATGACTACTTTGCAGGTCAGTTTGATTTTTCTTTCCAAATATAATAAAAAACATGAAAACACGTGTTAAATATATTCACATTTTATTTAAATGATTTCAAATAGTAGTACACTACAGTGCTACAGGTGTAATAATATATTATATCTTTGATTATTCATTTGATATATTTTACTAATAAAAATATGCGTAATCAATAATCTAATACTTTGGCACACACGAAAATCGCACCAAATCAATTACCGTTGCAATTCGTACAAACAATTGTCTGTCGTTATAAATTTAGATTTACTAATTGAGCGCTTTATATATTTATTTAAAAAATATATCGTATACTTGATAAAACATGGTAAATGAATTTTACATATAGCGAATATCATCTTTCTTGCATAATTGTAGTAACAATTATTGACGCAATAACAGTGAATAATTTGTACTGTACTAATTCTATTAGAAATATTAAATCTTTTTACAGGACACAAATGGTGAATTAGATAAAACGCTACCTGCCAAACCTATAAGAATAGCATCAAGGAATATGTGTGCACGCTTGCAAATATATTGAGGAAGCATAATATTCTAAATAATATCACAAGTTCAATACGAAAGACGTTAATTCTAAAATCATACAAATCATCCTTTTTCTTTCTCCCGTCATTCTGAAGTAACACCAAGAATATGAAAGTCGCCAAAAAAAATGGGCATTTTTATCCGAAAATGATACAAATTATAAAGGTACAATCAAGCCAACGACGTACCGTCGAATATTATTTATTCCACGAATTATCTAATATCGTACGTTATCGCAGAAATTGTTTTTTGTTCTGTCATCCGAATAAATCAATAATCTGTCTTCCCGGACAAGAAAACAAATAGATACTGAATAATACCAACTATGCATCCAGACGTCAAAAAACGAAAGCATGATTAACTAATGAGATCTACGAATATTGTGTAACGCTATAAAAACACTGGCGTAATTCCTGTTTTTGTCAATATTGACTGAATATACGGACAGCAAGAATACTCTGCAAAAAAATTTCTTAATTTAGTGGTTCCAGGGATGGAAAATGAATAGAATGATTTGGTTCAGTGTACAGGCAACGGATGCAGGTGTTGGAAAAGGAATGTCAAATATTACGCAATGATATTTGTTAAATATAAAAAATGAGTTCGGGAATCTGTCCCTCCTCAATGGTAGTCCCATTGTTATCACCAGCTGCGTAATAAAATTGAAAGTTTACTTTCCCGTGTCCAGATGTACAATCTACCATGACTTTTCGGGAGCCTTGTCTGCCATAATAAGAATCCGAACCCTGCAACGACAACGGTTATCTAGTCTTCACGAGAATTGGATAGCTTGAAGAGAATTTAAGTAATGCAGAATTATAATTATTCCAAACCTTAAGTAGTGCGGATGCTGTGTAAATTGTATTGGGCAAAATTTCAACTGGTTCTTTGAACATTAGCCGATATGTATAACTGGAACCATCACAACTAAATTCGGTAGAATTAGTAGCGATGACTTTACCGGAAGCCGCATGAATCAGTTCTATAAGAACGGTATAAGCAGCTGGACCATGATAGCTACCATAGACGCCGTAACCGACCACGAATATACGACGGTCGACACTAAACCTGTAATGCAAATGTGCACGAAGATGCTTAGGAGAATTTTAAAATAGGAAAAACAAATTGTTCTAGTTACCGAATCCGATCACTGGTTCCGGTGTAACCCCATTTCCTATCAGTCTGCATAAATCTACAAACGGTTTGTTCTTTACCCATCATGCAACATCGAGGCATGACGTCAAATGACGCCACAGGTTTTGGATTTACTGTGAAATAGATGAAGAGCAAAACAATCTGTAAGAATACAAAATGAGCGTTAATTTTGTTGAATTAATTATATCCTTTTTTTAATTGTACCAACCTCGCGATCAGGGAGTAATCCGGATTGGGCTGGACCAGTTGCAAATTCTTCAACGGACATCAATGGAAATCGAACTAACGAAAGAGCTCGTCCTAAAACTGCACGTTGATTTTCTGGTGTGACTGGTAATTGCTGTCTGGCACATTCTGCTTTAGACCATCTGAGAATAATTATTGAATTATTCTAAACGTCTTTGGTAGAAATAAATCAATCTCTTATCAAGCTGATAAGTAATACCTTACGACAGCCTGGAATATTTTGGATTCTCTAACACGAAGGGTGTCCCGTTCGAGCACTGCCATTAGAGTATCAATGTCGATGTCTGTAAATCCATCAGCATTTAGGGCATCAGTTGTAAATTTATCAATTGTATCTAAGCAAACCGCCGCTAATTGTGGCTCATCGAATAAGCGAGCTTGAGTTAGAAGTAAAAATGCATTATCGCTTGTTAAATTTGTTCTCAAAAAATCAACGCAATGTTTTTCTAGAGGAGAGACTGCATATTTTTTTGCCGTGTATAGTGTGGTCATAACTGTTTCTGGATCTATTTGAATTTCATCTGTATAAAGAAATAGTAGCACGGCTAGGAAGGCTGCTGGTTCAACATCAGGGACTTCTATTTCTGCTGATGATGTAGCAAGGGTGCCATTAAACATTGCATCAAAGACTGCGCTTCCTGAAGAAAGAACCAGCTTATGAGCTGGTATACGCTGTTGCTGAGCACCACTTCCTACCAAGAAGCTAACATCTGAGAGAATTTGATTATTAAAGAGGAATGCAAATCTCTCTCGCATAGTGGCTTTATTGCCCTGCCAATTGTACGTAGCCCTAGAAGGAGCATGATGTCCAGGTGAATTCTCTGTCACTACACGACTTGATGGTCTAACTTCTTGTTGCGGAGAGTTTGCAGAGTTAGATGAAGTACTGTAAATAGAAGCAAGGAATTTTTTATTGCATGATATAACATTAAAAGTTATTAGTACATACTTATCGGAGCTTGAAGAGGAAGAATCTCTAACTCTAGCCTGAGAAGTAGAAGGCTGGTCTTCATCACAGG
Source organism: Syrista parreyssii (assembly GCA_030142615.1). Taxonomy (NCBI): domain Eukaryota; kingdom Metazoa; phylum Arthropoda; class Insecta; order Hymenoptera; family Cephidae; genus Syrista; species Syrista parreyssii. The sequence continues at coordinate 222,540 of JARQTG010000290.1, forward strand.
TATAAGTGAGAGCACGACGTACACGAGAAAAAGTTACATTTCCCAAGGATTGCATGTTTTGTGGTGACTGTGAAGAAGCTTCTCCAGGTTCTGTTTCAACGTTTTGAGTCTCTTCAGCTTCATTACTACCAAGTCGAAGATTTCCTACCCTAGAAAGTACGTTTAGCACTTCGTCTGAAGTCTCTGATGTCATCTTCAGGCAGGAGGTGTAATATTTCTCTATTTGTTGCCCCGTCTCATCTAATGATCAATTATTTGCATTCCAATAGAAAATATCACTACACAAGTGCCTAATTTATTTGTAATAGTTAGTAAAATGTCAATTAGACGATTTCTGATTACAAGAGTGACATCTTTCAAAACTACCCTTCCTATCCGAATTGTAAAGAATATTTACTAGTAATATTTTACTAGGACGTTCCCACAGATTTTATGGAACATTACCAGAATAACTAGGATTTCAACTAAATTCACGGAGCCTACTTCTAGCAGTCAGTTTCAAGCACCTGATACAGCTTCTAACTAGCGCCATCTATAAATGTATATATTAGCAAGTAAAAAATCAGAAATCACGGTGAAGAACACGTAGAAGCATTGGAAGTCGCAACATTTGTCAGAGCGCAGACCTGCTGCGCAGGAGCCGAGAAGTGGGGCAGTTGAAGAGGTGCTTGGGCTCGGAGCGCTCATTCTTCCAAGAGCCGGTCTCCTATACCGGTCTCTTGGATGCATCCGACATATCAATTTTTTTCCTTCTTTATTCCTCCTTGAACTCTATTTCCTTCCTTATTTCTTTAATTCTTCTCTACTTCTTTATATATTCTCATTTCTTTAATTACTTCTTCTTTAATTCTTAACTTCTTTACTTCTGGATTTCTTTATTTTTGTCTCTCATTGCTTGTATCTTTCTTTCCATCTCATTTTCATACCCTGTCATCACCTCTCACCCTTATGTTTGTCTTACTTTCCCTAATTCCTTCATCAGGTTAAACATGTTCCTTCAAGCAATTTTATGAGGGTAGTAGCCCTGTTAGAGTAACTCCACGTAGACCATAATGTCGAGAGTTGACTTTCTATTCATCCGCTCGTCATGCCTTCTATCTCCTTTATCTCTTTCCTTTTCCATTTATTTGCATCTTCTATTCTATTTCCTATTATCTATCGTAATTTCTATTTTATTCTAAATCTGCCTCCGACCGTTTCTACCTTATTCTTGATTCTGTCACTTGTTCCTTCGTCTCCTTCATTATCCTCCAGTTCTCCATTCTTCTTCCTTCTCGCGTTTATGTTTGAAACTGCTTTCATGTTGTAATCACATGTCAGTGTTTCAGCTCCTATTCTACTTTCTTCATTCTCTCTATCTTACATCTCTACATTGACATTATCAAAGTCGTCAACGTTGTCAAAGTCGTCAAGCTAACGTAGAGCTACGCCAACGCCGGTTAGGTTAGCAGTAGGATAGGTCACAGTCAACAGTGGCAGCACTGTCGCAATCAACACTACCAATCTGAATTATATTATCAACGTCGTAATCATTGTCGCAGTCAACACTGTCAAATTGGTTAACATTGTCGCAGATATTTTCACAGTCTACACAGTCAACATTGCCAAAGTCAACATTGCCAAAGTCAACACTGCCAATATGGTTAACACTACCACAGTCAACATTGTCAAAGTCGTCAACATTGTCGCAGTCAACGCAGTCAACATTGTCAAAGTCGTCAACATTGTCGCAGTCAACGCAGTCAACATTGTCAAAGTCGTCAACATTGTCGCAGTCAACGCAGTCAACATTGTCAAAGTCGTCAACATTGTCGCAGTCAACGCAGTCAACATTGTCAAAGTCGTCAACATTGTCGCAGTCAACGCAGTCAACATTGTCAAAGTCGTCAACATTGTCGCA